>JANTOQ010868667.1:0-18203 GCA_027564595.1 Bythotiara depressa | reverse complement strand
ATTTATAATTTTATATTTTTGACTTCAGAAAACAAATCTACGTGTAAAAATACGTAAGAAATTATTAAAAAAAAAAAACGATTTTTTTAAGCTAGCAGCCTTTACACTATCCTTAACTATTTATACTGCACCTCAAATTTTTTTAAATTTTTTTCCATATCCACATATATGAGGAATGCCATGGAAACAGGGCCATATTGTCCCTTCGGTATTCCTCCTCACACTATGTGGATAATTCTTATTAAATGTTTCTTTTTATACTTTGATAGTTTATATACATTATTTTATCTGCATTTGTTATTTATGATGATGTCATTTTTTTTATGTGGCAAATAAATTTACTTACTTACAACAATGGTTGTGATAATACAAATAATATTCAATATATATTATATCCTGATGTTGCTGAATCCACTTATTAAATCAAGCATATACTTAGGTCCTGATTACAGAATATAATTATGGAAACTTTACAAATGTAACTTCCACTGGTCGTACAGGCTTCAAAATTGGTCAGATGATTACTTAAGACAATGCAATCGTTTTGATATTCCATCAATAACTTAGACCCTGTTTATATGATATAAACTGTAGAAAGTTTTAAAATGTTCTTTTTGCATGTCATAATAATGCAGTACATTTTGCATGTCATGATAATACAATTGTACACCAAGTATATAAGCATTAAATTTTGACTCCCCACATCACAGCTGTTATTCGCCATCAATCTTCGTATGCACATCATTTCTCATTGTTAATTAGGTTAAGAAACCTTGACAAATGAAAAATTATTATGCCTAATTTTATTCCTAAAATTCACCACAATATATTATTGAGATTTATGTAACTGTATTGATTTAATAAAAGGAGATTGTTTGCAATTGATTGATTTATTCATGCTTAGGCGGCTGGTTGCGTGATTGAATTAGCATTCAAGGTTGCATCTGGAGAACTGAAGAATGGATTTGCAATTATTCGTCCACCTGGTCATCATGCAGAAACACACCAGGCAATGTAAGTTGATCATTACTAAGGAATTTCATTTCCTCTTTATATTGGATTGGTTCAGTGAGTCAAGTGTCATTCATTGATTTAAACAAACAAGATTCATTAGACCGTGATATATAATGTCATACTGTAGAACATTGTACAACGTATATACTCTAATCAGTTTAAAAAATCAGACTCATCTTGATGTTGGAATCTAATTAATGGCACATTATGTGAGTGAGAGGTATTCAACGTCATAAGTATAAGAATGCATTAAAAAAAACTTAACTGTTAGCAATCAATCACATAAACAAAGCATTTACTTGAACCTAAATCTACCTGTACTGTAATTAATGTGTCTATTGTATTTCTTTATTTTGAGTGTGAACAAGCATATGCAATATGTTCAATACATTAATATGTACCAACATTGAAGGTGTGGGTATTGAACTGATAAAATAATATTTATTGGGTGTTGAAAGTGGGATGTGTTTATTTTAGTTTTATGCTTCAAGGTGGTGATGCAATATTCTACTATTATGCAGTGGTATCCTGTCTTTTAATTGCATCGTTATAGTTTGAGTCGTATTACATGAATTTCATGACTCGTTTATCATTTTATATATAGGGGTTTCTGTTACTTTAACTCAATCGCTATTACTGCTAAGTTGTTGTGCGTGAAAATGGCTGTTGAAAGAGTTATGGTTATCGATTGGGTATGTTTTATTAATTGACGTTATCCAATTCTGAAAATTCAATATGGCTGGAGCTTTTCAGGAGAAATCCTTAACATCTACAAGCGTTAGTTATAATGTTGTAGCATATGCTTTTTTATGTAATAATTTACAGTTACCAAAGTGTGAGTAAATCACAGCTGATGAGAAATTATTCAAAATATCTAGAATGATTTTTTTTGTTATGAACATTGTACCAATATCTATTTGTTTATATTTTTAACTCCTTGCTTTGTAAATTAAACATATGCTTAAAAGTTGTTAACTATTAATAAAATATTACCAAATAATGAAATATTAACAAACATTGGAGCTAACAGAATGGTGTTAAGTTAAGTGCAATTCATCCAGCATGGTACAAATTAGATGCAATATACTAGATGCACAAGTAGAGTTTGTGTTGAAAAATCTGGCCACCACAGTGTATGTTTACATATTGATATCTAACCTAAATTAAAGATAATGTGGACAATATGTTTTCGATTTTGAAAGGAAATTAAAATTTCTTTGGCCCCTCTATTATGCAAAAAAGTTATTTGTCTTTTGCATGTGACTATATTTTGTGTACCCCCAGCAGACATAATTTTAATGCTAAACGTGTTTTCTTAAACATTTATATAGTTTTGTCTCATAAAACTGACCAATTAGACATTTATGCCTTCCTATCTGTTAAAAAAATAGCAGTATGTTTTCCAGTTTGCCCTAATAGTAAAGGTTTTTCTAGTACAAAGAAATTAATGGTAAAATTCATGCCGCTGGACGATTTATTACACAATTCATACACAGTCATACACCATGTCATATAGATCAATGAATTCTCTTCAGATTCTCTATGTAATTTTATTTTATATATTGCATATATACCAGACAGTTTGATATTATATCTATTTTATTCTCATTGATGTATGGAGAGATGCTGATGATGATGATGATGAGAATAAGAAAAATATGTAGTTATGTTTGTTTATATCTTTACCTGTGATTATATGAGTGTTAGAATATATATATATATATATGAAAAATCTTTCTAGGACATTCACCATGGTAATGGAACTCAACAAATGTTTTATGATGATGATCGTGTTGTGTATTTATCCATTCATCGTCATGACGATGGAACCTTTTTCCCAGGAACAGGGAAACCAGAAGAGGTTCAATATATTAATTTATTTTAATTTTTATACTTAGGTATGAATTTCCTCTGTGATGTACCTGTTTATTTTATTTTGTGCTAATAGTCTTGGAAGTTAAATAAATAATAGTCTTGGAAGTTAAATAAATAGAAATTTGGTTCCTCATAAATGATAATGGTTTCCAATGGAAAGTTTAATATAACCAGGAGGTATGCTTATGACCCCCTGCTCTATCATAAATTATAAAGGTTTCCAATGGAAAGTTTAATATAACCAGGAGGTATGCTTATGCATCAAAGGTTAAAGTTAAGGTATCACAAGGTCTGCCATATACACAAAATAATATTTGTGGTATTATTGCTACCTGTCTTTATTATAGTCATGGTCTTTATTGCAGACGATATAATATTTTGAAGTATTATGAATTATATTAATACTAGTAGTTGATTATTGTATTTCTCTCTTAGTGTGGTGCAGGCATTGGTGTTGGTTGTAATGTAAATGTAGCCTTATGTGGTGGACTAGGTAAGATTATATATCTACATTCAAGTGAACTTAAATGTTATATCATCACAATCGAAGAAGCTATATGTATGGAACTAAAAGAAAACTTTGACGGGAAATATACACACTTCCATTGTTTCACAACTCGCCACTAGTTTATCTCATCAGTGTCTTCTGGCACTTACAAATATTAATTTGTTGAACAAATTGTTGGATATACGTGAAGAAATAATTTCGGGAATCAGTGAAAGCATTTTTAGTTAGGTTTAGCTACTTTAAACATGAATGTTGGGATTTATTGTAAATCATAAAAATATCATGTTTACAAATGTTTAGAAGCATACATTACTACATTTCTGCAGATATAAAAAATATTCCATGATACTGATGTGCAACAAAAGCTGTACACCAGTAAAAAATTGAGTGTGTGTTTGATTTGTTTTGCTCATGACTAGACCTGAAAGGGTAATCTTATTTCCATTTAAATGTTTATCTACATAAAAAAACAAGCAAACATTCTAATTGACTTACAAGACAAAATGAAATGTGCTGTTAATTTAAAATCTGATAAATTGTTTTCAGTAAAAGCTGATGAGCTCCCATGTTTCCTCATAATATTATAAAGGTTTCCAATGGGACAGGGTGGCTGCTACTGGAAACTCTTGGAACCATTTTTTACTCCTGGAATTTACAAAAGCTCCTGGAAAACTCTTGAAATTTTAATTTTAATGGTTTTCATCGCTTATTCTATATTTCAAGTAATCTTATAATTTCGAATAATCTTATAATAATCTTATATAATAATACATAGATTTTTCACGCAAAGTACTCCTGGAAAATCTGAAAAATCTCCTGGAAAACTCCTGAAACTTGGTTTTAAAACATGAGTGGCCACCCTGCAGGAAGTTTAATATATATAACCAGGGTGTATGCTTATGCATTAAAGGACTAAGAATGTTAGAGGTTAGAATTTCACATATATTTTTATTGTACCCCCTGAAAGGAAATCTTGATAGATTCAAGTAGAAGCCTAGAATATTTCTAATAATCATAATTTTGTTTGTTAGTACAGATTATGAGTCTGGGGGAGAATATAAAGAATAGGGAAAGTAATTAAGATAAAAAACAGTACCACCTTGTAGGTTGCCTTTATTAAAATGAGTTGCTTCATATGTCATAAGTTACAGATCAAATTTGTCAGATCAAGTACAGTTTGAACTTACTTCATCTAACCTGGTTAAAATAGGTCATATATTATGTGTTTGGTCTTGGTAAAAGTAAAGCAATAGAAAAAATGAAAGTGACCATTTTACCAGGTGGAAATTATAAAAACATGTATATATTTTGTTTCTATTTTATTTCAAACTTTTAGCCCGGTTAGAAAAGAAAAACATAGGAAAAATATTTATTTAGCCGTACATATTTTTGATAACATAATTGCTATCCTTATTTAGATATCTTGTATTTCTTAAATATGCTGTTGATTTTGAAAAAAAAGAAAGGAAACTGTTTACATACTTTGTGAAAATAATTTCTGCGAAACAAAATATTTGGGGTCAACCACATAAATAAATTCCCACAAAATTTATTTTTAAAAGTTTTTTTAATTTCTCATTTCCTATCCTTGCATTTAGTGTTGCCAAATAGTCAGGTTACCCCCGTTTTCATGAAACCGATTAAAAACATTTTGGTGGCCAACTGCAAAAATAATTCCCACAAAATGCAAAAATTGTGTATTTTTTCCAACTCACGAGAATTCCTGCCCGAGAAACTTTCTGATAATAAAGTACTTAGTCCAGACCAAGTGCATTTTTTCATAATTGTCATTATGCACTTTTGTAATGGCAAAATGTGAACTGTATGTGCTTCCTGGACAGTTCACATATCACCATATAAAATGTGTTAAAAAATGTCAGGGCCATGTCCAGAGCAGTTTGAAGTATAAAATAATAGAAATGAAACAAGCTTCTAATAATTGTTTTACTCCTTTTATAAATGTCAAGCTTCAAGATATACAGGATATAAACTAATGAACGAAGGTTTTTGTTTCTTGTTGACCTTTTACTTGTGACTGGTGTAAGGGAATTGAACACTTACTGTATTTAAGAAAACATTATATAAGAATTTTGTAATATTATTGCAATTTATTTTCTCAAATGGACCAAGGTGTCCATAAATTTAGTTTATATTACTTTTTTCTTTCTAGAATGTAAGCAACTAAATTTCAAACTAAAAATGTGTTTTGTGGTGAAATCCTTCTAATAATCCACGTGTTTCTGTTTTTAGATCCAATGTATGGAGATAAGGAATACCTTGCGGCCTTCCGCACTATTGTTCTTCCTGTGGTGAAAGAATACAAGCCCGATATAATTCTTGTTTCTGCTGGCTTTGATGCTGCTGAAGGTCATTCCCCGCAACTTGGTGGATATTCAGTTTCAGCAGCATGTATGTAATTTAAGTAGTGTTTTTATAGTGGCATGAATAAGCATTCATGCAGCCAACAGATTCTGTTAAAATTCATTTATCTACTAGTAATATGGGATAAAAATTAGGGATATTTTGCTCTATTTTACTGTCTTTTTAATGGTCTACCATCCCTTCAAACATCGTTATATTCCAAGTAAATGAAATTTTACAAATAGAAACGAGAGCTATTTTATAGAAATGAAAGCTATTTTATTTCCAAATGATTTCGCATCTCAATACACTATCCTTTTGTGCGCAAAATTATATATTTTACTATTATATTTGGAACAGTTTGATATAAATTATTTTTTCTGTTGTCAGAATTATTTTAATGGTGTCACGGAAAGTATACTGTATTATTGGTTTTGTATTTTCATCGTGTTTTTTACTTGACTTTCCCACAAACTCCCTTTAACATTTATGCTTTCCATATTAAAAGTTGCATCTCCATAGGTTTCCCACAAACTCTTTAACATTTATGCTTTCCATATTAAAAGTTGCATCTCCATAAAAAAAATCTCACGCCTATTTTATATTTTTATTGGAATCGTTTTCTATTTTACTCCTGTACGTTACTTCTCAAACAGCCACCAGTTTAATGGGAAGGAAAGAGTTTGTATATTTAATTTGGTCTTATTTAAATTCTAGGTTTTGCTTACATGACCCAACAACTCATGCAGTTTGCTAATGGAAAACTCGTACTTGCATTAGAAGGAGGGTAGGTTAATCTATAATGGAATGTTTTTCATTTATATGCAGATACTCAACGCCAAGATAATTACCTCATTCCTGTGTTGTAGTTTTGTATGTATCTGCCATAGTGTTATGGCTAATTAACTTAAGTTCTCTGCTTTCAAAAGATGATCTGTACAATGCCTCGTATATGACAAGTTCTAAATTGAGATTAAAGGTTAAGTCATACTTATATGTTTAACTCAGGGTTCTAATTTAACTTGTAAATGAATCAGCATAGATCAGTTTTTGTCCGTGAAAATTTGGAAACGGCTTGAGAGTTGGCTAAAGCTGGATTTTCTCTTACTCAAATATTTCCATGGACAGAAAGATTTCCAAGTTTGCCATTGTAAGAAGTTGAAAACTTTCAACATTTTTAAATTTCAGTCCAAAGAAAATTTGTTTCCGCCGATCACAATCGTTTTTAATATATATTTTTTGTGCAAAACATTTTTCCAGTGGAAATCCGGCTTAAAGCTTTTTTTAAGATTAAGTTTTCCTTATTCTTTCATGCACAGGTAGGTTTATTTCAGGAATGTCAAGAATTAAGTTGTACAGCATATCCCTGTTGTTTAAATTTGAGAGTTCAAGAGGCTAAATGGTGCTATTTTATTTGCCAAGTATAAAGATTGTTGGTTTGAGTAGAAACAAAAAAGGTACATATGCTTGGAACAAAACAGAAACAACTGATCTGAATTACTGCAGCTGAAAATAAAATACTCATTCATAGTACTATATCCACTTTGCAAAATTTGTGTGCGCCACACGTGATGCCTACAATGCAATATGCGAATGTGCTCCTGTGGTGCAGTATTGTGTAATGTGCATAGTTGTAAAGCTCTCTAAGTTGAAAGCTTAGAAGAAGAAAAGAAAAAAAATCAGAATTGGGAATCAGGAAGAGCTTTATTAAAATTTTACAAAACTGTAGTATTCACCTTTTACTGGCCTTCCTGTTTTATCGTTCATTATATATATTTACTTATCTATAACGTATATATTTATGCACATGCTTACTGTTCAAGATTGATGTTTAGCCTTGGTATAGACCGCTCGAAGTTTGTACACAGTCTAGATTGCTGTAGGAGCAGCGCTGAATTTCTGATTCACATTTTTCCAGGATTAATTTAGACTTTTTAAACTTTACTGTTAGTTATGTACTCCAGTCTTTGTGTGATGCAGCAGAGAATTGCATTCGAGCATTATTGGGTGGACCATGCGCCGAATTGTCAGAAGAATCCAAGCAAACGAAACCTCATGACAATGCTGTTAAGTCTCTTGAGAAGGTTGTTGAAATACAAGGTATGAAGGTTGTAATGTGAAGATGTTATTCATAATGATATGATATATTTATCATGTCATGGACCTGAATGATTTAACGTTTAAATCAATAATTCCAATACTGGACTGACAAATACTAATATCTTCCATTGAAGATGATATGTTAAGTATTTGCCAGTGTATTTTCATCAGAAATAACGGAAAGTGTTCTTATTCATTGAGTTTCCCATTTCAAGACCTCTCAAAGTCCCATTTCGTCCCATCCGGAGGATAGCGAGGAATACTCTCCTGAAACTGTGCTATAGGATCACGGTTTCAACGATCAATCTGAAAAAAGAACTAAGATTCTATATGTACATAAACACTATATCTTGTGAAACTCTTTTTGATTATTTTGGCACCTTGTCTCACTATATTATGTGCAAGATTGCTGATCCACTATCCTCCATTCAGATAACCTGATTTATTATATAATTATTGTTGGATGAAAGTTTCTGTCCTTTTTCTTACCCTTCAAATCATAATTATTTAAAGGGATTCCTGCAAAAAAATAAGTTGGGCTTATATGAAAGCCCTTCAAAAATGATGAAAAACCTTTTTGTTTTGTCAAAAAATATCAAACGGTTCTCAAGATATTGCAATTTGAAACACTTTTAAGACAGCAGATGTTCAAGTCACTTGTCAAAACATGTGATGTCATACTTAACTTACCATATGTGGCAAAATTAAGTTTGGCAATATCTTGAGAAATACATCACTTTAGGAATAAATTTTGGTACATATATAGAGAATCAATAAATAAATATTTAATTGTTGTTTAAAGTTATATCTGCCACTCGTTCCTTTGGCCCTTTGGTGTTTTTGTTTTTTTCAAATAATATTTATTTAAGTACCTTTATTTTGATAATTTTCTTGTTACGTTTAGTTTATCATGTGTTCAGCTTCTCACGTTATTACGACACTGACGATTTCATTTTCGTATGAAACGGATTTGAAATCGAATTTAATATTGAAGATTGTAAATTATACATTAATCATGGCAGACTTCCCACCTTTTTAAAGATATAACGAAAACAAATAATAAGGCTCTTCACATTAGCCGAATTCGTTTAAAAGCCGCAACTTGAAACCATGTGGAGTGTTACCAAGTTGGATAGTGTGAACGGCCCTTTAATTTTTTAACCTGGTTGAAAAACAAAAGAATTCCAACTCGGACACATAACTGAGTTAAATAAAAAGGGGGGAGCCAATAAAATTACATGACCGTTTGCCATGTTTGTTTGTTTTTTACGTTTTTTTGCTGGCAATTCATAATTTTTGTTTAAACTGCAATGTTTCAACCAGGTTATCATTGACGTAGAAATCGAATCTTAAGTGATATTTTTTGATGTATTTCTAAGGCCCTGTTTACGCGAGACGCGATACGAAATCTAGTTTAAGATTTCTATTGCACATGCGCAGTATAATGTATTTTTCGCCAAGCGTGTGAACAATTAAGAACTACTTAATTTAAAAATTTCTAAGCACTAACCTATAACAAGTTACAATCCTCAAAAACGCGGGTCAAGTTAATAATAGGCACGTACTAACCGGAATTTCCATAACTTTTAGCCCCTTAACACCCCCGTTTCTATAATAAACTTTTTAGATAGAAAACCTTTATAACTGGATGAAGAACCAGGGGGTCACCTTTAATTTCCCTTTTAATTCCAATAATTTACCCCCTGGTAAAAGAAAAAATCAAAGAGATGAGTGCGATTTGATTGATTTTCGGGTGAAATGATCCATTCCTCATGAAGATAAGCGCTGTAGTGTTTTTTTGTGAAGCACTTTTTTCTTCTTTTTTTTTTCGAATTATATGATTAATGTTAAGCCGTTGAAATTATTGTTACTTGATTTGTTTGTAAAATGGTACTTCCCTATGCTAATGGTTTGATTATTAAATAATTTTTAGGTAAATACTGGTCTGGTATCAAACGTGCTGCCCCGCAAGTCAGTACCTCATTTAATGGTGCTAAGAAATTAGAGGAAGAGGAAGCAGACACGGTATCTGCACTGGCATCACTATCTATGCAAGTTGTTCAGAATGGTGAATCAGAAAAGTAAGAACATTCTGTTCATTAACGTATCACAGAGTGGCCACGGAATCTGGAAAACCTGGAAAAACCTTGTTTTTGAGGAAAACTCCGGGAATTTCTAAAAAGATTTTACATACTCAAGGGAAAACCCAGGGCATCTTTTTAGTTTTACGTGTAAAGAATTTATGCTACTATTTGTTGTTAGAGATGTTAGTATTAGGAAGAAACTTTAGTAATGTACAAAATGTTCATGTATCTCTGTATTTGCCATAGTGTAGTTTGCTCATAAAATTCGTTTTTGCTTAAAAATCGGGGAAATGTCTCTCCAACTCAGGGAAAACTCGAGGGAAAAATAATTTAAAGTTCTGTGACAACCCTTTATGACTTACAAGAGTTCTGTTGTTAGTTTATACTATTATACTATACTCTACTATATTATGCTATATACTGTTTCTCGTCATCTAAATGTGACACCAATGCGTGCTTCGAGAACTGATTTTGTTTTAGAAAATAACACTGTAAAAGTTTCACAACGTACTGGTATACATTTCCCGAATTCCACTAAAATTTCCGTTGGTTTTTATGAAAAACGGATTTCAGATTCGTGTTTCTCGTCCAAAATATACCAGTGTGGAAAATTTCAGATCCCTGCGGTAAATAGAAAGATTGTTTTGGATACTCCACGGTCGCCTCGTTCTGATGCAAAACCTTATTTTTCAAATAGCTATAAAAAGTTATGTACTTGCTGTATCGTTCTGGAATATTAAGATTAGATGTATTTTGGGACGAGGAATCTGAATTTGAAATCCGCTTTTTCATAAATCTAGAGAAAAATTCGTGTGACGTCTTTGGCACGGTTATGACGTCAATTCCGGAAGTGTCTATTTAAAAATTAAATCAAGAAATTGTACTGCTTTGCGTAAGACCTCGTTTGTAGTTTGTATCTATGTACCAATATAAGAACAGTCACAACATTTGAAGTGTAAGGTTAGCGAAGCTAAGATCCTGCACAAAATATTTGATACAGTTTCATTCCCCTCTCGTCGTAGCCCTTTTTTCTTCTTCAAGTTCCCCAAAAACAATAATGGGGTAGGTGTTGACGGGAAACTTAGTAGAGTTACATGTGTCAGTATGTTTTTACGGGAAGCCTCTGACATTATTTCACTGACCTGCTCAAGAAACTCCACCGATTCTTGTTCAACCGGCCTGAAGCGCCGCTATCATATCTGCCCAACCGTTCTGAAGGGCAACTGTCGTATTTGATGAATTTTAATTTAAACTCTTCCTATGGTCGAACACTTTCACATCACTTGTGGAATACATTTTGTGAAATGGGCACCTCACTAAAAATTGTAGGTTAGAGAAGCAATTGTGCGATAACTAATTCGTGTTTTTCTTTTAGAGCGACTGCGAGTCCACGTGTTGGTGACGAGCCAATGGAAGAGTATTAAGGTTCATACAATAGAAAACTTAAAAGACCAAAACCAACGCGAAATGAATTATAGAAATAGTTTTTCTTTTCTTGGTGGTTTGTTTCGTTATCATGATGCACCTATCCAGTGAAACCATATGTTCATTCGAACACATCCAGTGAATCACACGTTCGTCCAAACACCTATCCAGTGAACCACGTATCATTGCTCATCCAAATGTGATCAATAAAAGAAAGCAACGAAACTTGATCACGAGTAAGTTCTTTAGAAGGTGCCAATGGAAACTATCTCTGGATGAAGACATTTATTTATAAATATTTCAGGGCGTGGAATAAACAACATAATTTATAGAAATATCCACATATATATGTAAGCCCAAACAGTCCATATGCATACGAGAAGTTTAACACAATACGAATAGTGAATATAGTAGAGGGTAACGATTTATAAATACCATAAATTTATTCATTAAGGTTACAGATGTTCAGCGCTGGTTGAAAATTCGTGCAGCCGTAACACGTATTAGGGGAGTAAAATCCATTCACCTGTACACACATGAACCTTGTTGTTTTATAAAAATTAAGCCGTAAAAGCCACAACCACCCACTGAATGTTGTCAATGAAAATACCGTCTTTCTATAACACTGTTAAAAATGAACGATGGTTTATAATATTGGTTATTTTTCATTTAAGTAGTTGAATCAGTCCTTTTGACGTCGCATTCATCTTCTCTCTTGTATTCCTTTCGTAAACACGAAATAAAAACATATTTTGACACCTCAAGCATGTACCTAACCACCATAGGTTCCACGCAAGCCAGACGATCTTTGTTGCTATATATTAAATGCGTTCTTTTTTCACAAGGAGAACAGAACAATAGAACCCCCTTAAAAAATCTATTAGATGTTTATAAACAATGGGATCGAATCTTTAATTTATTATCAAAAAATATATATGTACAGAAAATTCAAATCTATACGACTAAAAGCTATGCAAAATCCACGGTTAATTTTAAAGTTGTCACCGCTCCTTCGTTCTGATGTAAATCTTTGTGTTTAAAACTGCTGTATACTCATTAATTCTGAAATGTGCTGACTTTTAGCTGAGAAGGAATCTGAACATAAGATCTATTTTTTACGAAAAGCAGGAAATCGTGCGAGGTTACTTTGGATCACTCTGTTTGAGGCAAAAAAAAAAAAACTTGTTAAATGATCTGTCACAGAAACTACTTTTGAAGCTGTACTCAACCGCTTAAACTTTTTTTCAAAGAGTGGAATAAATATTGTTTTGGTGATTCAATTGTCTTCTAAATCTCCCACAAGCCTTGAAACGTTCCACGACAGGGTTTTTTATCATTATAATAAAATAAGAGAGATTCTGATAGAATAAGGGAGATAAGGTTTTCATTGGAATCGTCATTTGAAGGCTCCGTATATTCATCCATCTAGGGTCAAACTAACTAAACTTTAACTGGAAGTTCGTCCTTCTTATTATATTAGTTTGTTTATTTTACTAATAACCCCCGTCATCACTTATTGTTTTGTTGATATTTAGTTTTCAATTTACAGCTGTTTCCTTTCAGCTAGCTGACGCACCGTGTATTGGTGTTTTCTCTTGTCTTTCGGCATAGTTTCGACAACGAGATAATTTGTTTAATTATCAACATGTACTACTCACCCCCCGTCAAAGGTTCTTCCTTAAAGTATTTTTGTCTGCTATGTTCTTTGCATTATCTTAGTGCATTTATTTATATTTGCCTTGTTATAATGATTTGATTTAGGGATTTGTTTATCCTGGCCATATTTTTATTGTCGCATCATACTTAAGTTAACCGTTTATTTTCACATCTTAATTTAAGCTAGTTGACTTCCCTCTGTCGCTTCAACGAGTCATAATGAAAATCTCTTGAGTGTTTGTGCACGTCGTTTAGATGTTGAACTGTTTGTTTGTTGCGTTACGTTTAAACACAGTTAGCTCTAACACGGGAGGTTCAATGATGATGAAAGATCGCTGCGGGGAGTGTATTTTTCATTTTCTTGATAAGCATTATAAAACCTTTTTTCGCATTGTTTCGTTTAGAAGTGAAATTTATGAAAGATTTCGACGACAATTCTAAGCAATATATCATATATAATCCTGTCATGGTAGCATTGCTTCACTTCTTGTTTTCTTTCTACATTCTAATAAATCACTTTCACTCCAAATACTTTCTCATAAAAGTATTTTCTATTTTACGGAGGTTACTTACAGAACAGACATAAAATAAGTTAATGAGTGCGGTGAAGCATGCAAGTATGCTTTATGATAAGAAGAACTGATAATTTTCCTGGGTTCCTCTTTGTTGTCATTGTTATATCACATGCTTCCTGTTGACTGATGAAAACAAATACAACGTTTCTATGACTCGCCTCCTTTCGGCATCCGACCTTAATTTTCATGAATAAAGGTCTTTGTATTAATTTTTGTATCTTCGCTTCTATACGTTCCTATTTATGTTTCTTTTACTTGTTGCTTTTTCGTTCTCTTTTTACCTTTACGATTAAAACAAGCCCATAAAACCTTTCAACCATTCGTTTATAAGATTTATTCAGTAGCGTATGAAATGACCCGAAACTTACGTCATTCTTTCCGAATGTAAAATAAACACATCAAAGGACGTGGAACATCAAAGGACGTGGAACATTGGACCTTATAATTGTTCGTCTTGACAGTTTTATTTCACAGAGCTCTTAAAAAGGTTATCAAGTGTAAACATTCAAGAATAAATAAATAAATAGACACATTGTTGGGGGTTGTTTGCGTGTGTGTGCCAGTTTCTACTCTGTCGCTTTATCCTTTACGCTTAGCATGTTACGTTTTATGTTGAGTTTTCATTGGCTTTTCTTAACCGTAGAAACTTTCCAGTTTGATTTCGTCAGAAAAGAAGACCGTGCGATATTTTTTACGGATTATTTTATTTTTCCTATTATACTATTTAGGATTATTATTTACATATTTGTCGATTTATAGCATTGTACATAGAAACCAACGGCAACTCTAGCACCCAGTGCTTGTATCACGCATGTAAGAAGACTGTGTTCAAAGTTGCCTGAAACTTAACTGTGAATAGATGATACGACGCTTATGTATTACAATCAGCAGAGTTTTCATTCATAACTTCAGAAATAAACATGGCGAGGAAGACCCTCTGTACCGTGTCGCATCGTGTTTTTTTATTGTTTGGGGGAATTACTGACGTCAAAAAAACGCAATTCGGCGAAGTAAGGACATTTTTAGAGGTTTATCATAAATTATACCTTTCCCCAATTTCATGAAAATTAAGTGTATTTTTTTAATAAAAAACAGACTTCGCTTGAAATTTCGATGACACACCAAACAGAATGGTTGTTTTCGCTACACTACGTCAACGGCCAAGGCCTTCTTAATTTCTCGCGTGTCGTGTCTCGCGTCGCGTTCATGCAAAAATATTAAGATTTACGCATGAATACGAGGCGGGACATGGAAAGTTTGAAATTAAAAGGCTTTGACCGTTGGCATAGTGTAGCGAAAACAACCATTCTGATTGCCTTGTGGCATTTAAATTTTCAGTGTAGGCATATTTTTGACGAGGAATCTGAAGTCTGTTTTATGTAAAATTACAACTTCGTCCACAGGGCTCCTTTTCCTTTTTTTACTTGAGGCGATAGCGATATCAAAAAGAGAAGGAGACCCTGCGGACGAGGTTGATAAACTAAACTTCAAATTTTCATGACATTTCTCATTACGATGAAAGATTGGATGTGCAAAATTACCCGTCAACACTTGAACAAGGTGCCAAATTTAGTAAAAGTATTTCACAAGTGCTTCCATCGATGTAGTAAACACACTATGTTGATTGTGTATGTCTATCATCATCTACAAGTTATCAATCATGACACATTTTTTGTGCTTCGTTTGAACAAGGAACTGTAAAGTTCCTTGGTTTGAACATTAGGAGACTCGTTAAAATTTTTACGAAATTAAAATTTTCCTTATCACAAATTAACTTCCAATTTAAAATTATTTGCTTCAATGATATGTGGTCTTATGACTGATATTAGAAAATATTTTAATTTCCAGCTGCCTAATTATTCAGCAATCCATCTATTTCGAAGTACTAATATGAAACGTGGCGGCGGCACGTGCTATATTACCCACAATTCAGTCATGTTTAAACAGCGGAAAGATCTGAGTGCCATTGACGAGGATAACGAAACATTAAGCAAAGAAATTATTAACAAAGAACAAGAAAAAATTAATTGTGAGTACAATTTTACAGATCTAATGGGAAACTTAAAACTTTTAAAGAATTATTTACAAATTTGATTAATAAAAACAAAAGATCTAATAAAAACATTTTATTTTGTGGAAGATTTTTAATCTAAATATACTACAATTCTGGTCATAATATTTCCGGACAAAGCGCCAAAATAGCTGGAGAAATAATACTCCTTTTCATAAATCATTGCGCAATATAACGTCATCTTTTCAAAACAGCCCTTCTGTACATTTAAATGAAAAACATTACAGATTCAGATTCCTTGTCAAAAAGTAAACAAACAGACACTTTTTTAGAGTTCCTAGGAAATCAGGGAAGCGTTATCAACTGTTAAAAATCATTCAATAACCCAAGCCTCTTTATCATAACGAGGCTTGGGTTGCTAAATAGAAATATAAGAAGGCTTTGACCGGATATGGTGATGGTCCAAAAAATCGGATCTGTTTGGATTTAAAAACTTCGAAAATACCCTATAAGCATTATTTTGTGCGTAGAACCATATCTGAAGTCCGTTTTAATAAAAACAAACTTCAAATTTCGGTCTAATGCGAAAAGGTCTACTAAATTTTTCCAGTTTACCAATGACTTAAGACGCGCGGATCTTAGATACTTTTGGTACAGAAGTGACCGTCGCTGTGGCAACACTGTTGGACAAGGGGAGTGATCTCGCATCTTCCTAATTGGTCCATTTGAGGCCTTTGTTACGTCATAAAATGTGTAGATCAGTGAAATTTCGGATGTTTTTCAATAAGCCACAGTGGCACGTGCGATCCTACGCGGTTTCCCACTAACACCTAACCTCAATCTCGTGAAATGTACACGTGAAGGGAAAGGTGCTAACACACGAATCAGCATGGATAAGATCTATTAATTAATTACCAATATAGATTATGGAGAAAATAAAAAAGTGAAAAT
Source organism: Bythotiara depressa (assembly GCA_027564595.1). Taxonomy (NCBI): domain Eukaryota; kingdom Metazoa; phylum Cnidaria; class Hydrozoa; order Anthoathecata; family Bythotiaridae; genus Bythotiara; species Bythotiara depressa. Next base: position 1,643 of record JANTOQ010868667.1, on the reverse strand, counting down.
GTTCTGTAATTTGGGTTTAATTCCTCTAATTAACAAACCCTCCCAGGTTACAAATTGCAACATCGTACCCAGTGCTATTTTTTCTTTTCGATATGAGAACCGGGTGTGGGAGAAATTCTTCTTCCGCCATCAAAAAATGAAAAAAGGCCATGGGAACGAGGTTGTACAAATTGAAATGCAACAGCAATATACCATATTATAGCAAATCATATTTTTACTCAATTATTACCTTGAGTTAGAACTTTTTACTAGTTGCTGTTGGGATTTTTGGGGCGCATGCACGGATGTTTTATGATCTATCTACGTGACCATGATTTATCACAAAATGAGATTAAAATTTATTCGTGCACATGTGCAGATAAGTTACGCAATATTTAATGTATATTGATTGAATTGGAATTAACTGTCGAAGTAAATGGATTAGATCAGAAAAAAATCACACTTTAATTTTGTGAGCAACCTTTGTTGTCGCTACTGATAATGGATTGTAAAGAGTTGTATGTTGTATAACAATGTAGATATGAAACTTGATATAGCTACCACATAATTACATGGAATTATATTCGTGCGCATGCGTGGATACTTTACACGGAATGTGGTCTTCGATTGTTTGTACAGAGCACATGGATGATGATAAGTATGAACATTTTTTTTTTTTTTTTCTATAATCAAATCATACAACAATAGAACACTTAAAGCAATATATAAAATAAATATTAAAAAACGTAGACATATACCAAGAAATACAGGACAACACAACACTGTAGATAAGCAATGCCTCCTACAAGGCACCGAAGTGATTTTGTCATTGCCTGAAACACAAATAAAAAAGAAGAATAGCAAAAATAAAATAAAAATATTATATATATAACATATAAAGGATATATAACATATAAAGGTTAGTATTGATTTATAAAGGCCCTTCAAATCTTTTAGAACTTAAAATGAATTTAATTACATTAGAGATGATAATTTGATTGGAAATTAATTATAATTATCACTACCATAAAGAAGAAGCTGTACAATGGAGGAACTACTTAAAGGGAAAATAGATATGGCATTATCATGAAGGTTGCCAAACGTATAACACGCTGGGAAGAGAAGCTAGGGCAGTGCAGCAGAAAGTGTTTAGTTGTTTCTATAGAGTTTGTTCCACAAATTCATATTGGGTTAATTGTATTATGGAAATTATGACGGGATTTTGTTCTCTATGGCGACTCAGACCAAGACGAAGTCTACCTAAGATCTCTAGGAGGGTGCACATGATAAACAGGTGCAGCCGAAGATCTGACAAATTTAAATAAAGATCTTTTGAGGGATGTTAAATTGTGACCATTTAATAGCACAGTATGGGGGAAAAGAGGATAAAACGATTAGTTCTAGAAACTGTGGGATTAAAAGACCTATCAGATCTTATATATAAATACATCGGAGTTTGATTATTTACGATTTTATAATAATTGCACAATCTTCTATACCATTTTCTATCCCTTAAACTCTCAAAACCTACAACCCTTCACAAAATATTTGAGACATTTGCGGTTTTAGGCCCTTTTCATAGTCTCTCCCTTTTGGAAGAACGTCTATAAAACTAGAATGGGGATACGTGTTAAATGGAAACTCGGTCGAGTTACTCTAGCCAG
>JANTOQ010866445.1:3763-18209 GCA_027564595.1 Bythotiara depressa | reverse complement strand
ACCGGGTCTGCAAAATACACACATGACAGGATCAGGATTGATATAGCCACGAGTGAAATTTTATCCCAAAGAATATTTTTTTCTTTTGAACCAAGTTTGATGAAGCAGACAAATTTAGGCTTATTTATTTATTGATGATTGACTCATACTTTAATTTACAGATCGGGTCTGCAAAATACACACATGACAGGATCAGGATTGATATAGCGACGAGTGAAATTTTATCACAAAGAATTTTTTTTTTCTTTTGAACTAATTTTGATCAACCAGAAAAAATTAGGCTTATTTATATATCAACAATTGACTCATACTTGAATTTACAGACCTGATCTGCAAAATACACTAATGACAGGTTCAAGATTGATAAGGCCAATGCTGTACAACCACACTCACTTCATTTGCAAAGTACCTAAGATCCTATAAGTCTTAAGTCATTTGGTAAACAGAAAAAGTTTAACACACAAGTACTTTATATCTGTATTGACTTAAGCATCACTTGTGGCGGACTCGTTTTGGTTAATTTGGCACGATTGTAGGTGTTCTGGGACTAAATATCTCTTTGCTGGCAAATTGAGCTGTTCTAAGATTGTTATTTTATATTTTCTTAGATCAGTTCAGCTAGCTGCTTCCGATTTTTTCCTTCTGTCTTTTTAATATTTATTTGCTGTTCATATATTTTTCTGTCTTTTTAATATTTATTTGAATTGCTGTTATTTGTTTAAACTTTAACCCTTTGACTCTATTTAACATGGGCTCGAGGTATTAATATTATTTCACATGGTCCCCTACTTTTCTCAGCTTCTACTAGTGCTATGTCCTTAAAACTTGGCACGAAGGTAAGTCTAATTAAAATAGTTGATTTTAGCTGAAACTGGTAGCCATAAGTCACGTGACTTTTTTGCTGACGTCAGCAAAATTCACTAAATTAAGCCTTTTTTTAGTTTTTTTCCATAATCTTCTAGAAATAGTCTGATGTTAAAACTTGGTAGAATTGTTCTCTTAGGTATTGAGCCATAATTTCAAATAAAAATGGCAGCATAAAGTCACGTGGTTTTCTTGCTAATGTCGGCATATTTTTTACTGAAATTAAGCATTTTTCAATGTCATATTTCTTGGGATCTACAAGACGTCTGTCTAGTTTTCAAAATTCTTATGTAAATTCTTGTTATTGAAGTGCCTCTATTAAAATTAAAATGGTTGCATTTAGTTTAGAAAATATATTTGAAAAAAATTTAATCATTTTTTAAATAAACACAAACAAAAAACAAATAAAAAATTTCAGAATTTTCAAAAAAAATGTTTTAGTACCTGGTCACAAGGTAAAAACAAATTAAAAGTCACAAAGTTTCATTCTTTGAAAAATTTATTCGCTTGTTCAATTTCTTATTGAACAAGCGAATAAATTAAAAATATATATATGTGGAGTAGGGTTAACATAAGCATACCTCCTGGTTATAATAAACTTCCCATTGGAAACCTTTATAATTTTATGAGGAACCAGGGAGTCTTATCAACTTTTACCACATTTATTGTACATTATATTTCCAATAATTCACCTCCTGGAAAAAGCACAATAGCAAAGAAATGAGCGATGATTTGATTCTTTCCGGGGGACACTATGCATTAAAGGGTTTAACAGTTTATCTGGATTCTCCTAATTATCTGGATTCTCCTAATCTCCTGGCTTTGGTAGTGGATTAGAACTGCTTCCAAGTTTCATGAAATCAAACGATTTAATCCTATCTCTGAGAAGGAACGTGTGCTGTCTATAAACTCAATTTTCTTTATAAAAAACACGCGTGAAGGAGATTCAAAAAGGGTACGAGCTTGTTAATTTTTGAAGTGTATAAGAGTATAGGAAGACGTCAAAAAAGAATAAAATTTGACCTATTAACTTTTTTTACAAAACTTTATTTAAAAGGGGATTAGTTAATTGAGTATAAAAGTTCCGGAATAAAGATAAATAAAAACAGGTTCACGTGTCACGTTTTGTTTAAATTACAGACATGCCCCCTGTTTGAGTAATCCAAGTCGGAAAAAAGATTTTCATGTCAACAAAAAATCAAAATTACGATTTGAATCAATAATTATATTGACGATGAAATGATGTCAGTCGTGCTTCCGTTAACGGGAAATTATCTCGATGCTATTACTCAACTCAATATTAGTTCAGCCGTGGAAAACCTCAAACGTTTAAAGAAGTTTTTACATGAACTAATGAGTCGAATAACCGATCAATCTGATAAAAAATTCCATGATGGCGGATGAGCATATGATAGAACAAATATTTAAAAACTTTTGTTATAAGATAAGCATTAGGGTGCGCTTCTACGTAGATGGTTTATTTAGAACTCCTAAGTTACTGAACAGCACGCATTTCGATAGTTTATCTCTAGAGAACAAAAAACGATACATATGTTGTCTAACTAACTTTAATCAAATAAAGACATTTCAAGATTGGACAGCGAAAATAACACGGTTGACGTCAAATCACCTTTCTTGTTTTTTCGGATGTTTTTCTTTGGATTGAAATGTTGAAGGAAACAGGAGGCGGGATTTAAAATTCGTAACTGATAGCATCTTATCTCTCATTTCCGGTTAAAGTGTTAAATCGTTGAAACGGGGGTCAACAACAAAGATTTAAATCAAGCTAGTTAAAGATGGCGGATGTTTCACATTTCTTCGCACGAGTTCATAGTAGGAGAATAATCGACTTTTTTTGTCATTTTTTTTATTCCACCGTTTTTCTCAAAAACTATAAGAACTATATTATTTATTTATTTATTTATTTTATTGAAACATTAGTAATTTGTCTGTTATGTTGCTTCTTCCAGGGGTAAGTAAGTTATCACAAAGTAAATTTGGAAAAAGCTGCTAAGACCCTCGTTCAGGGGCATATATGTGCACTAAAGGATTTAATGATGAATTCAAACTCCAAAATTTCCAAAACGCATACGAACCAATCACTCTGTCGCAGAGGACACTTCTTCGCAGAGAAAATGTTTATTTTTTTGTACACGTTTTCAGCTCGGAGAGCATTACAAACACACACGACAGGTGTGGTAGTGGAGTACATTCGGCTATTGCATTACAGACAAAAACACATAAACACATATACATTCATTTTCCTGATAGGGTATGAACTCGTAACCTCTAATAATAATAATAATAATAATAATAGATATTTTGAGTGGCTAGGCCCAGAAAAATCCACAAGACATATCAAGACATATAGTCAGGGAAGTATTTCCACAGGGGGTCACTACAAATGACAAAAGGCTAGAGTGCAGAATGCTTGGGAGAGATTCCACTCAACGATTCACGAACAGTTAGTTATTCCGCTTACCCATGGTCTACGTTTATTATTTTTTGATTTAATAATAATAATTTTTTACATTAGTAATTTTAGCACGCATTTTAATAATCTTTTTTCGTTCAAGACATCAGTTGGCCAACAGCTCATTTGTTAAAATTTCATGTAAATTCGTAATAAGATTTTATTGCAGAAAATACCTCCAGCTGTTAAGTACCTTTCAGTTGCGGTTTATTTCCGGAGGTTAACCCTTTAATCATAGTGTCCCGGTAAATAATAAAATCATTGGTCATTTCTTTGCTTTTTTGCTTTTTCCAGGAGGTTAATTATTGGAGATGTAATGTTAAATAAATTTGGTAAAAGCTAATAGGACGCCCTGGTTCCTCATAAAATTATGAAGGTTTGCGATGGGAAGTTTATCTAAACAGGGGGAACGCTTATGCATCAAATTTATTATTTCAAGAAGAGTTTTTAAATTAAGAAATCAGTAGCTACCTGATGTACAACACCTGTTATCTTACTCCCTCCCATATAGAATTTATCTCCACCATCCCTGGATGATAATACACCTTATGGAGAAACGGATGTATGGTCACAACAGCCAAGGAAGTCACAGTGTGCTCTGAAATGGTTAGTATAAAGTAAGTAAGTCAAGCATAAAATGTTTTCTCACAAATATGACTTTTCACTGACGCAAATTCCTTTTATTAAAGGGATGGTATCATTCATAATCAAGCAAGAAGTTTAAAACAATGTAGAAAAAGAAGTGAATTCATTATTTTCTCACGCCTTGTACTTTGCTTCTCCCCTTTCCAGAAACGGCAACTATTTGTACAGTCCTAAATTGGTGTGTTTTGGCTAATTTATGACACCATCGTTACTATAAGAAACATGTCTCAAAGGGTCAGTGTTTTGTTGTCTTAGTGCAGCGGTCTTCACTACGTTGCAGCGTCCCCCCCCCCCCCTCCTCCCACCATTTACTTCGACTCTAATGCATCTTTATATGCTATTGATGATGTCAAAAATGTTTCAAATCGGATGTCGTAAATTTTGAACATTTTTAAACTTTCAAGTGTCATGACGTCGAAGCAAGCGGCGAGGAGCCGTGTAAAGTAAATAAAACATGATGCTTTCATGAGTAATTACTGAAACGGTGGGTATCTCTCTCTACACTATTGCAAAACTTAATTGGGAGTTATATAATCCATTTATTCAACATCGGAAAAGACTCTTCACCGCAGATACTGTCTGTAATTGTTAGTGAGGAATTGTATTGAGCTTGTAATACAGCAAAGTGAAAATGTAAATACAAAAGTAAAGTACTGGCGAAGTAACTAATGTGAATAGTGACGCCCTCTCACACTTCCCTTTGAATTGCTATTTAGTCACAGAAAAGCATTAACTTAAACTTGGTCTGGTACACATTATTTGTAAAATAACATTATTAAACCCATTATCCGATAACTTCACGTTTCAGTATATATTTAGGGCGACTCGAAAAACTTATTCAGAAGTCCATAAACGATCTTAAAATTCTCTTAAAACTGTGCTTTTTTGAATAATTATACCGTAAAAACTTAGCGGAAATGGAATTTTCAATGACGTTTAACCACGTCATCTCCACAAGAACTAATTTGCAATTCACCAACTTCCTCTATAGACAAATACGGTAAATCTGATATATTGAGCTCCATGTTTTCGATTCAAGCATGACGGGGAATGGTCATATTTGATCTACGTGATTCGCTTACCGTTACGTCGCAATATCCTCCAAACAAAATAATGATATTAAAGCGAACTGGTAGCCTTACTGAATTAATGGAGAAAAGGGACGGCTGATAAATTCTTGCTTGGGAAGGGGCGAGGGTATATTAAACTGAAGGGGGTGTTCAACTTTTTATAAATTCATTTCACATCTTTTGGCATTCCTTACCATTTCTTTATTAAATATTAAGCGAAGTTGATTTTGTTCATGTTTTGATTTTGTTTACAAAGATGAGAGTACATATGCTAATTCTCAGGATATATTCACAATGGAAGTGGACGATTACGGAGAAATTCTCAACCAATAAGATTGGGAAGATAGAGCCAGCATCATGTCTTCCCATCCCGTGTATTCAAAAATTATTAATAAATTATTAATAAACGAAATAATTGACGCGTGGAGACGCTACGTGATGCATAATGTAAAAAAGATTAAATACTCGCATTCTTTTGGTTATAAAACTTCTATGGACGTCCATGGACTTACTTACTAGAATCTGTCCAATTATATTATGGTAATATAAATATATACATGTACAAGTTAGAAGGGTTTCTCCAGACTTCGAACCCAAACGCTGGATGTATAAAATAGACCAATGTTTATTTATTTATTTGTTTACGTTAACTTATTTATTTTTATTAGCATTCATATATTCAGGTTTGTTAGCTAATCATAAGGTCACTCAGACACGTTAGTTTCCAGTCCCCAGTTAATATAACTATATTACTAATATAATACCACCCCAACGAGGTTATCTTGTAATAATAAAATATAGGTAAATTTATAAACATAAAAATAAAAGTTTAAATAATAAAATAAATAAATAAACTTCACTAACCGGCAAGATCACGTTCTGGATCCACACAGTTTTTAATGTATTCTTTTTCCTCCTCAGTAAATTCCCTCATTTTCGGTATATCCAAATAAATACGTTCTTGCGTCTTTCCAACGAACCAACTCACATAAAAAAAATGCAACTGCGAAGACACAGTATCTTGATACGAAACATAAACTGTTTTTGTTGAGCGTCCGTATAAGCAAATAAAAGATGGGTAAATCTCTTGAGTGTGCTATAATCAAGTTACTTCCTGTTCTGTCGGCGTCTTTTATCCAACTTCCCATTAAGTTATGTTGATATGGTCGGTTAGCTAAGAACTTTGCGACCTTTAGTATCGATCTAAACAATTAACGAGGATTCGATTACAATTAAACTAATATTCAAAAAAGAATAAAAACGGAACTTAGAACAACAAATCTACAAAGTAAAGGGTTGTACGGGAAATTACTAAACACGTTTAAAGATGGCGTTTTCCCTTCTTGTTATACGTGCTTCAGACGAAACGTTTGTTGAATAACTAACCCCCTTTCCATAAACTGATTGTGGGTTCATCTTGCATGACCTCGCAAAAGCCTATCTTTCATTAAGATGATACGTGAAGTTTGATTTAAAAATAAACTTCCGACTTTTGTCGGAAGAAAACATTCTCGTCCAACAAAAAACCTTTTAAAATACAAAAACAATAATCACAAAAAAGCATTAAACACGTTATCGTTACCTAGAACCGAGAATCAAATCTTTTCTTTGCAAGCTTTATTTCATAACCATGAAAGTACATAACAACTCGAGTACACTTTATTCGCCGTCTTTCATAAAACAAAAGTCATTTAAAAGGTAGTTATTGAGGCGGAAGATGAGCCGGAACGGTTGTTCGTTGATCTTACAGATCGTTGATAATTGTTATTAACTTAAATCCCGGATAAAAGTTTCATCAATAGAAAAGCATCACAAGAATTTACTTTATTTTCCGCTAGCCGATAAGTTTGTTGCGAAAAAACATAGAATCTTTTCTTAACCGCGACTGATCCTGGGTTATTTTAAATAAAGTTTTATTATTAACTACGACTCCTTGATGACGTTTGTCACAAGTAAATCGCTTCCGATTGTTATAACATTTTGTTAAAAGGATTTAAATTTTATCATTTCCAGGAGAACAAGACGGAGGTACGACTTCGTAATTTTTAATTGAATATAAAAACAGAACAGCTCATGGGTAATTAGTTTCAGGAAGTGCATCTTGTCTCTGTGTTTTGTTTAACATCGTGGAATAGGATACTCTCCAGACAAAATAAACAAGGCAAAATAGTTGTAGCACGTTAACGGAATAAAGGAGGAAAACGAGTTTAATCTTTGTTTTAATTTTAAATGTTTAATGTAACACGAAATTTTCTGAATAAAAACAACAACAAACGACAAATATTAAAGTTAGGGATTATATTATTCCAATTAGGCTTTTTATGGAGAAATTGTCCAAAACTACAAAATATCAGTGTCAAGACAATTAAAGAAGCTGGGCACTAGTGTCAAAACATTTGTTTAACGAATTCTCCCAACCCGTTTTTTTTTCAACTGATATTTTTCTTGTTCATATCTCTCTTGGTTCTAACGGCGATACCATGAAACTTTCAGCAATTCTTAAAGATGCTAGTAGAAAGATATTAATTTAAAAAATATATATAATGACATCATCTTGCCACCTGTTGACGTCATTGATACTAAGTGGGTATAATATTGGGAAATGTGACAAAATAATTCTTGTAAATAAATGTTATTCTGTTTTATATTGGTACCGCCAAATACTATTAACATAATATTAACTATGAAATAATAAAATATTAAAAATTAATATCAATCATGTTAGGAGAATATGAAAAATGACCAATATAAGAAGGCCACATAATTACACATGTAATCACTATCCCAGGTAAACTAATGTCGAAATCAAATTTTTTTAAAATCATTTTCCAAATCCCAATAAAAAGTTAGGAATCGTCATAAAATTTCAGGTTCATACCACCAATAAAAAAAAGGTTATACAAAATCAAAAATCCCGCGGGAAAAAGTGACCCTTAGGGTTAAGGGCGCTATGGTGTCATACAAACCAGACATCTACTTGACTAACCATTGTCAGATTTAAGGAAGGACATTAAATAAGATGACATGTTGTAACATTGTCATATAAATTTTCTAATAACAAATTAGGCTCAAGAGCCCGGAACCCAACATTTGATTCGTGTCGGTTGACAGTCTATCATCGTGCGGGTTCTCGCACACAGTAACACGGAAGACATTTTAATCCCTGAATACACCTCCTGCCTATTGTAAATTTCCTAACAGTATCTTTATAATTTTATGAAAGATCAGGGGGACTTATCAACTTTTATCAACTTTATTTTTGTTTTTATTTCCAATTAGTAACACCCCTGGATAAGCAACACAACATAAGAAATGAATATAGATTAGAATAATTTCCGGGGACGCCAAGCACTATGAGTTAAGTTAGTTCATAGTAAGACCGTTTTCGACTTCTAGTTGAAACTGGTCTCCTTCGAGTGTCGCTATATACCTTACGGTATATATTTTATTAGCTTTTATAATTTGTAACATATTTTCGTTTATACAGATGTAATTATTTACTTACGACAAATACATATTAACTATTAAAAACAAAACTAGTTAATAAAATGAAATTAAAATTAGGTGTGCATTAAATTTATAAGTCCTGTCCATGAATTAAGGAACTACTTAGTTAAAGGAGGGAGAGTGCTGCAAAAAGCTTACAAACAGGGTGAGGGGTGTTCTATACAGAGGTAGATCATGCGCAGCCGTAAATACTATATTATTTCTCTTCAATGAATAGTGTCCTCGGAAAGGAATCAAATCATAGGTCATTTCTTTGCTACTTTGCGTTTTCTAGGAGGATAATTTATTGGAAATATAACGTAAAATAATTATGGTAAGAGCTGATAAGACCCCCTGGTACCTCATAATGGTAAAAGTTTCAAAGTTTAATATAACCAGGAGGTATGCTTATGCATTGAAGGGATAAACCGTAATTTACGTCATCGGAAGCTACATAAATCTAAACATTACATTATTTTAAGGTTATCAGTTGTGTCACATATTTTCAAACTTCGATTACAAGGGGGAGGGGCACGAAGAAGAAATAGCTTTATTTAGCTACGTAAGTTAATTCGTTCAATATTTTGTTGTTTGGAACAACTTTATATCAGTAACTCCATTTATTTTTACTAAAACGAAAAAAATAGTTAGACAGAAAAATAATGAAAAATATTGATTAATAGTAAAATAAATAGAGTAAAAGAAAATAATTGAATTAAAATAATACGATGTTAACATTTTTGATAAAAACTTTATGTTCACCATAGCGAAAAACCTCGTTCGTTACCTTACCACTAGAGACCAGAAAGTAAAATGAGGTAGGGACGAGATTGCCCAGCTAGGTGTTTCTCTATTTGGTACTAAATGAAAAAAGCTCAATAATGTATGCTGACATCATCAAAATATAACCAAATTTCGACAAATGATGTAATGTAAAATAATGGATAGAGTCGCTGAAGAACTTCCCTTCTTTGAGTCTAACTCTCGTTAGTATTGTTTGTGAAACTTTCCAACTAAAGAAGTGCTTCCAGATAGTATTGTTTGTGAAACTTTCCAACTAAAGAAGTGCTTCTTCTTTTATCCTTGAATTCTTTTGGCAATCAAAGAAATTATGTTTGACATGAAAACGCAGTGTTTCCATTTATCTCAAAATACCACGCTGTGAACCCAGAAATTTTTGAGAGAGAAAGAAACGCTCTGTATGTACCGTAATCTCATAGGGTTTTTGCCTTCGCATAGCATCTATTTTGTAAGAGTTGGCACTCGCGGTAATTTGACCGTAACATATAAACTGAAAACCACTGAAAATATTGAAAACGGAATCATAATATTTATTCCTTGATGAACATTAATCCCTATAATGTCTGGATACACCCCGACTATTGTAAATTTCCAAATGGCAACCCTTATAATTTCATGAAATATCAGGGGGAGTTATCCACTTTTACCAACTTTAATTTTCTTTTATTTCCAATCAGGAACACCCCTGGAAAATGAATATAGATTTAAAAATTTCCGGTGACATCAGACACAAGAGGGTTAAGTTCGCTCGGTGTTTTCTTTGCGCCAGGAGTAAACGGAAAACGCGAGGTATTGTATAAATTTTTTTTTACAATGAGTAGCATCAGATCCTAACGGGAATGTTACCGTGAGAGGTTTAGGCACGAAGTTCTACACTTGAAAATGTACCAAGCAAGCACCAAGCTGAGTGAAACGACAATCTAGAAACGAGAGCATGCATACATACCTACGATAAATCTTCAAGTAAAAACAAATAGTTAAAACGTTTTTTAAACAGTCAAGTTATCTTGCTTCATGGTTGATATGGAATTCGTCGGTCGTATCATGTATGCTTGACTACCATAAATAAATGGACGGAATTGTCCGCACTTCCCAAGTGGCAATGTAGATAGTAAAGAAGTGGGTTGGACGTCCTGGCTCGTGACCATTCACCATGAATAGAAGATAAAAGTTTCAACATAAAATATAATATTGGGAACTCGCCATGGAAATGAAACTTTTAAAACTTACTAGATAATAGTTTAAATAACTTCCTAGAGGAAAATCATCTTGATATAAAGAACAATTTTAAAGAAATGAAACGACAAGCCCGCCTATTTATAAATTATTAATAATATTTTCCACAATGACACATTCCGCCATTCATATTTGCAACGTTTCTTCTTCTTGAATTGTCCTTCCTCTTGATAAAATATTCATTAGCTATAGTAATAAAAAATTCTTGGTTTCTTCCTAGTAGCTGTGCTTAGTAACTGAGTTGAAACATAGTAACAGAAATTATTTTGTTTTGTGTGGCGCAGAACAGGTGAAACAGATAAACAGAAAAATCTATCCTCAAATACATTGGTGTTTTCATAAAACATTGTATATATGTCATACTCTGAATTCTTAATCATTACGAACAAATTATTCCCCAAATACATTCAAAGAATGGGAGATTATCACATTTTGAACCCCCCGACCCCGAATAAAACAAAGAAGAACCACAAAAGAAACAAACAAAGCACAACTGGGACTAAACAAATTTGTTGCCACAGAGCAAGGAAGTTTAAACTTTAAACTTCATTGCAACAGGGTGTTGTTAATACCGAAGTTCGGTACGTTGATGATTGTTCAACACGGGTGCAAAAGGCTGAGTGCCTCGATTGCCTCATAATGTCACACATTGTCATCAGAAGAACACACGTCACAGAAATACGAACACTTTCCATGGTTTCTCGTGAATATACTCTGACATATGTAATCCTATCAAGTTTTTCAACCAACACCTATCGCCATTCTTACCTAGTTTTCTGAACACTTCACCGCTTTTTTAATACGATCCATAAATTTTAGCTCAGTCAGACTCTTAAATTAAATTTTAAATGATTGATTTGTTCTATAAGCCGAATTTCTACAAGGCGAAGGGAATTTTTCCTGCAATCTGATTGATTAGCTTGTGTCAAAAATATTTTTTTTCGTCGCGCGAATTAAACAATAGAAAGGAATCACCGAGAATTAATTCGCCTAGTTGAAATCCGGCTCAATATTTTTATTTCATTCGAATGAGTCTTGTCAATTTCAAGCATTCGATTTTTATTTCTCAAATTGCGTGAATTTACTAATTGAAAAATAACCGATTTTTAAGGAATAGAAGTTGTATTGAATTTGTTGAAAGAAGAAAAAAAGTTGAGTATTTATAATTTTTTTCTTTCGTGGATACCTAGATCGCTGAGCCTTAGTTTTCTTCTTAAAATTCTATTTAATTTGATCCAGTTTTCAGTCTCGTTGTTGTTAAGAAATCTTATGGAGATAGAAAACTTCTTATGGAGATAGAAAACTTCTTATAGAAAACTTATCAGCTTTTTCCAAATTTATTTTTCCTTATATTTCCAATAATTAACCCCTATGAAAAAAGTACAATTGACAAAAATATGGGGTAATGAATTCTGGGTCATTTCCGGGACAATTATGTTTTAAGAGATAAAGAAAAAGGAACAAAGTAAAAATGTGACCAATAACTGAGTAAATATCAAACAATCTGTCTGTAGATTCGAATGAAATCCGTACATGGGTTAAGCGAAAACCGATATTGAAAACAAAAACAAAAACACATTAGAACGGACATAGACCCGAGCAGTTATTTTGTTGTGAATTGATGTTATTTATGATATATATCATGTTATATATCATTATGATATATATCATAAACATTTGGCAGAAAAAATTGCAACTAAGACAGAACAAAGATACGACCAAGTAATGGCATGTATAAGATGTAAATTATCTTTCCTAATTATGAGGTCAGCGTTGCTCTGTCTTAGAAGCAGCAGAACTATTAAAGTCAACACTGATGCTGTTGACGATTTTGTTTTGCGTGTGACGAAGCCAGATTATGATTTAAGGATTTTTTCTTTTTCCTTTTTTTTTCACACTTTTTTCTTTTTAAAGTGAAGGTAAGCAGGTCAATGCGTGTTGTTGGTTTTTTTTCTTAACTTAGTCAACTACTCTTCTCATAAAGGAAAAGTTTTTACGGATTTTTTCCTTTTTTCCTTTGGTTTTTACTACTTTTATTCGATTTTAATTAATTAACTTATTTATTAATGTTATATACTTTTAAATGTTTTTATATGTTTGTAAGTGCGACCATCACCAACTGGTGGCGTTTTATTTATTTATGAAATATATATCTCAGACGTTTATGATAACACTGATTACATTAGTATTGGTAAAAATTTAACATTTTTCTTTCTTTTCTATAAATCCTTACCTTGTTGATGTTCTTGCTTTTCTTAAAAATTAAAAAAATCTTGGCGATGTTCTTAGGATGTTCTTAATTTTTGGCGATTTCTCAGCAGAAGTGTTGTTACAAAAACGTGGTTCTTAAAAACCCCATTTGTTCCCTGCGCAACTCACGAGAGATCCGAGGCACGACAACCCTAAGATATATCTTCAAGAACGACGCTTCCTATATACTATATATGAAGTGTGACCTGGAAGATTTCGAATTAAGTCATGAAGAATTTTAATTATTTACGTATTAATGAGGTTTTGGTTTGGAAGAAAATGTAATTCCTAACTAACACGTCCATCATCCAATGACGCCTGAACACGTGATTTCTTACCTGTGATGACGTCATTCTTTTTAATACTAGTCAAACAAACAAACAAAAAATCATGAAAACTAAACACATATGACTCTTTTGAAGATTTCCACTTACAGAAAATTTTCCACGGAAAACAAATTAAACGATTGTGATTGGTTGAGACAAATTTCCCTCGGACATAAATTTACAACGTTAAAAACATTTTTTGAATGCCAAAATTGGAAAACATTTCGTCCATGGAAATATTTCAACGAGTGGAAACCCAGCTTTAATTTAATTTTCTTTGTTTGACTTTATTATCCCTCGTCAATTAGATTATTTACTAGCCATACCACTCTTGTAAACGCCAGAAGCTAGTTTTTCTTAAAAGTTGAAGAAAGCGCTTTACTCAACTACTAAACTCGCTTAATGTTTGAAACATCGTTGATAAAGTACTATTGGAATTGTCATTAAAGCACACTATTTTGATTGGTTAATTTTCGTAAGTTCGATTCCTATTGTACCACACACGGTAAATACATCTACTGTTATTACATATGAGTTTCTAGCCTATAACGGTTAATTCAGCAGCAATATTACTTGGGAAAAGAGTGTTTTTTTCTAAGCTTTCAGCTAAGAGAGCTTTACAATCATCCACTTTACACAATATTGCACCACAGGAGCACATTCGCATATTATATTATAGGCATCACTTGTTGTGCACACAAACATATACATATGACCTATGGTTCTTGCGAAGAGGTCAGCCTCCGCACTGTGGCGTGAATGGGAGTCGAACGCGTAACACTTGGATTGCAAGTTCAACTCTCATCACTGTGCCACAGCTCCATTCCACAAAGAGTGTTTCAACCTAATACTGTATATTAGCAATGAGTCAAAAAACCCTTTCTCTAAGTGATACAAATAACCCTGTGTCATATTTATTGGGAACAATATACCTTTTCCGAATTTACGTCACGCCATTATTGCTGCTCTGTTTTATAGAAATCGGATTTCAATCTCAAATTCCTCATTAAAAGATGTTCCTACCCCTTGAATATTTCAAAAAATGTCTCTACCCCCTGAATATTTCAAAAAGTGTATTTCAGAATTATAGTAGTAGCTATATGAAAAATGTGTGGAAACGTTGAAATGGCTATCACAGAGACCCGCTGAAAACGAGCAAGGAAATGGGACAATATTTTCGGACATAGAGCAGCAGCAGCAGTGTCCACGGTTTTACAAATAGAGCAGTTTTGAATTTGATAGGGCGAACTTACAAAATTGTGGAAAGAAACAACTATAGGCCCTTTACCTAAATA
>JANTOQ010865334.1:0-18210 GCA_027564595.1 Bythotiara depressa | reverse complement strand
AAGGCTCTTGGTGGCGTCATGAAAGACTTTATCAGTCCAATTAGAGTGCGTAACTTAGTAAATGGTACCAAAAATCAAATGCATTGCTCTCCGGAATATAATTCGGTAATAACAAATCCTGTATTTTTTAATATTGTATTTTAACTGTATTTTAATTAATTTTAATTAATGTCCAGTTATATACGTAATTAATATCGTCAAGGCATGAGATGTTGTTTCTATAATTGTGTCCGGAATTACGAACTAACATAGCCTTCTTCTAAGTAGAGAAAATAATGTTATTGTATGCAGTGTAAAGAAACAGGTCAATGAAACAATGTTTCAACCTGACCAACTCTCTTGATTATTTTTACCATATGTATGTATGCTATTCTACAATTTCTTAGGATTTAGATGAAAATCGTATTGGTTTTATCCCATTTAACTCGTTTTCCATCGGTAAGTAAAACTAGAAATACTTTATCAGTAGTAATAGCCATGTATTCTCTGTAACTAGTTACTTAATATAGACGAGACCATAAAATAGCCTAATTAACAAATTAAACAAATTGAACCCATGAATTAAACAATATGACAAGAGATATGCAATTTTACATGTCACAGGTTTGTTCATATTACATTATTCTACTAGATTGCATTAAGCCATCAGAAGAACAAGGATGTTCGTATGCGGAAATTAATGATTTGGTAATCAATAATTGTTTATATTTAAACGTAAATTATAATGTACTTCATTTCCCTGTTTATATAAATTACCGAAGTTCGTTACAAAATATTCTTAGAAGACATAACAACTTATCAATTCTCAGTCGTCTTACAAATAATCGAATAATGTAAATAATAATGTGCAGAATATTATAGCTCTATTTATAATATATCGAACACTCCAGTAGAATTACAAAATAACTGGCGTTGATAACGTTCTTAGTGTTCGAATTCCACTAGCGGTACATTGCTTTCTGAAACTACTACATTGCTTCAAAGTCAACGCAATTTTACACCCTTCAGAGGTTGGTAAATGAGTACCAAACATAGTTCCGATAATAATAAACCGCATAGCGGCAGCGAAGAAGAACCTCTATGTAATGTAGAGTGCGTAAGTATATGATTACATTAGATTAGATTACAGTATGCCAGCTAGTGTTGTATTTATACAAACTACGGAAAAATTAAATTATGACTATTCATTCAAAATTATTCTGATACATCGATAGCTGAAAATCATCGTGTCAATTTATATTAGTGGGGAAAAAAGAAAGCGTTTCTGGAGGAATGATCATTATTTACAAAAGATCAAAGGAGAACATATGGATTTAAGTATAGCCCACCACAAGGTGGCGAGATAGAAAGTTTTGATAAGGACCTTAAACATAGTAAAGGTAATAAAATTCAAAAATTCAATACATTAATTCCAGCTGGTAAAGAGTATAAAAATTGTTCGTTTTTGCTGAGAAACAAAACAAATGTATATGGAATGAAACCACAAAGAATCACAAATAACTGCTACTAGAACAAATCACAAAAAAACATAAAAGAAGGAACCACAAAAGCACAAACTACTATTGATTATTTAGCCAAAACACCTGCATACTTAAACACGTCTTGCCGTTTAAAAAATCATTGAAGCTGTCTAAAGCATCATTGAATTGTTAAAAAGCCATCCCGGGCAAGAATGACTCATGGCGGATCCAGGATTACTAACGAGGTGTGTTTAAAAATCATTGTGTTTACCTGGTAGGTTTATTGACAGCGTGAGAGTCCCCGAGGAGAAAATATTTTTAATCGCACTGCTCTAAATTGCCGGAAACGCATTTTGAGAATATTGAATGGTTAAGATTGCTATCGCAGGTAAAAATGTTATTCTATACTTTAACAGCGGCTTAATGCAAGAATGCGACTCCGGATATTTCTCGAATTACAAAGAAAAATTAACGGGGTTATTCAGAAAGTTAATACAAGTGCCCGAACCAGAACTTTCTTAAAGTAAATGTCTTTCGGAAAGTTTCTTTTGATCACAAACTATGCCAGGGCTCTTAATATCTGGCAGACATTTGCATTGAAGGTTATCGGTTTGATTATTCTTTTGTTTGTCTCTCAATAAAACCAAGGGCTGACTTGAAATTATCGTCGAAAAATAATGCATACAAAGTATCAAACTGCACTAGAAGTAACTTTATGGCATTTGGAAATCTGGCAAAATTTAGAGGAAATATTTCCTTATTCAAAACTATTTTTGTGCCAACAAAGCAGCTAAGGTTGTATTATACAGAGGGGTGTTTGTGAGCCCCTACGAGGGATTAAGAGTGAGGAGACCATAAAACATATTTTGAATACTGACTATTTAAAAACGAATTTTAAGCTATTCTTACCACTGCAGGGGTATAAACGTGAGCTCTTATTATGACGAATACGTGTAAACAAATATGTATAAATATGCACCAATATATACTACTATCTGAAACAAACAAAATGAAATTACTAGCTTAGTTACCGACCAGAGAAAACTTATTACAATACTTGATCCTTTGGCCAATGGTTCAGCATAGTTATTTAAATCAGTCAAAAACATAATCTTTTATACTTCATTATTAGGATAATATTTACAAAACCAAAAATGGAAAGACTGTTTCTCCCTATATCAGCGCTCGTTAGACTGTCTATGACAGTCCACTTGCTTGAGTACACATACAAACCACAATCAAAATTCCTCTCTTCTTGTGAGTAAATAAAATTGCTGTAAAATTACATGCATAAATACACGCAAACACCATGGTAGCAAATTGGTACTATTCAGCAGGGATTATCTAACATTTCCAGAGTTGTTAACGTTAAAGAGCAGGTATGTGAATATATAGCAAAAGCATGAAGTTGGTATTTTGAAATATTAGTGGCCCAATCTAAAATATTTCACTTGACGGGCATGTCAGATATTTTATTTCAAAATGCCACGTAAATATTTTGTTGGTCCTTAAAATTGAAATAAAGGTTTGTCTGAATGTATGAGAAATATGTATATGTATTGTTTCATGAAACATATTTATCCCAAAATTCTATTTGATCCTATTATTGATTGATCAGAAGATATAAGTTTATATAAGTATATGAAATGCTGCTTTATTATAAGATTTTCCAGTTAAAGTAAACACGCTGATGACCGCTTAGTGGAGGTCCTGAAATATAACATGTCAGGAGTCTAACGACCTTTGATTTTGTGGAATGGTTCCACCTATTTTAGCATCTTTCTATGTTTTTACATGTTTAATCATGATGTCCTTTTGTTGTTGTATTTTACATTTTATGTGTTTTATGTTATTTGCTTTCCATAATTCATTACAAAAACAAGATCCTGGAAAATTCAATGAAATATCATTTTTAAAATCCTTACCAATTTTGCAGAATACTAAAATCCGTTTTACTTCAGACTAAAGAATTGGCATACAAAGTTGTGAAAGTAGCTAAAAGAAGTGGCATAAAAAATAAAAACATGAAACAAACATTGTCAAGAAATAATATAATATATAATTGAGACAATTGCCTTAACATTCAGAAAAATACACAGAGACATGTGGAAGCATTAACATTTACACTGAAAATAACAATAACAATATCACAAAGTAAGAAATGGCCATTTAATTGAAAATATAATTCATTTATAATACTATTAGCTATATTGTTTATATTGCTAACAATAATTTGAAATTGGTGTAAAGTAATGTAGAATATATATAACGTGTCAAATATACGGAGTGAAAACAAGTGTTTCTAACATTTACACGAATTATAAGACTGATAACTCCTTCTCATTCTGACATTACAATCAGTTTTCAAAAAAAAAAAAAGCATTTTCAGATTAGGAAAAGACTCTTTCATATAAACAAGATATTAAGTAATAGTTTCGAGCGGGTTATTTCAAAACAAAAGAGGCATGAACTGGAAGCTCTTATACACATATATTATATTATAAATAACATAGAGGTAACCAGAACGGAAATGAAGAAAAAACCTACTTATGAAGCTGTTGCTTATAAATGGAATGCTTTTCATTTGTAGATTTGTTTGTGCATCCAAGACTATCTGTTTGATATTATGTATATGCTGTATTTGAATTCATATATATACATGTTATTTATCAGGGACGGATCTAGAAATTTTGAAACCATGGTAAACATATTGTGCCAACAAAAGAAAACAATAAACAGTCTTCAGCTCCACAAATCCCTGCTCCTTTAGCTGTATCCTTCACTTACAAATTATTTATTTTCAAATTATTTTACTTTCTTTTTAGATAAAGTGAAAAAGAGAAGATGGCCGGAAAACGGCTCTTGATCTTTTATTTTATTTTATCCTGCTATAAAAAGAAGAAAAAGATAACTAAAACAGAAAAAAAGTTTGAAAGGGTCAATAACAAACAAATAACACAGTAGAGGACTGGGTTTTGTTTTCCATTAAATTAAACTAATTATTAGCGATGTTGTTTCGAAGAGTTTGCTACTGAGGATACTGAAAGTATAAATAACTGCTGAAAATATAGATAAAAATAACTGTGTAACATAGAAACAACATGTGTCACGTTTGTAAAATTAATTTTCGTCTTGTGACGTGTTGACATTTTATTTTTGTTTTAATTATTATTACTTAATTAATATACTTTTGTCATAGGATTTTCGTTACCGCTTTTACTTTGACATATTACTTAGTTTAAATAGATGGCTATTATAATACTTCTTCAAAAATTCCACGTAGACCTCAATAGCTATGAAGAAAAACTATAAACTTATAAAGTTTAACGATGCTCCTTAAGGTGTCTTTCCACTAGGCCATCAGTATCGAGCGATGCGATAAACGTAGGGCGAATTCATATCTGGGCCTTCGCAGTAAAAGATTTACTCATTGTCTGGCGATATTTTTTATGTAGAAAAATAGTTGAAAAGATTCCTACTTTTTGCGATGTCGCCGATCAAAGAAAATAAATAACCAATCAGAATGCACCAAAAGTGAAAAGTTCAAATGAGAAGAATAATGACGGGTGAAGCACAGAATATGTTTTTGGACGTAAATCAATTCTTTAAATTCTCTGCTATATGCGGCTTCACAGTGGCAATAAAACTTGTATCAGCCGGGATGTCCCAGTATGGCACTTACCAGTATAACAACAAATGGATCATGCCGCAATCAGTCGAATCCGACTATGAGAATTAGACGACAAGATATGAAATGCAAGCTGCTGCAAGTGATGCCTGCAAAGAGTCATAAGAAGGGGATATCCGTCAGTTCAGTTCGATACTGAAACTTTTATAGAAGAAGTGCGTATTGAAAGATGCTTATGGGACACGTCGTGTTTTTTCCTAAAGAGATAGGAATGAAAAGAAAAATGCCTGGGAGAAACTTGCAAAATTGTTTAACAAGCACGGTGAGTTACCTTCCTTCCTAGACCCTTTTCACGTTCCAATATAGTTTCAGTTAAACACAAAATGGTTTCAAAATTACCAAATTACTTACAAATTGATATGAATAGAGAATAAAAGTTGTAAATCGATATAATGTTTTTTTTTTTTTTTTTTTACATGAAGCAGAAGACTTCTTTTCATCTTACATTCATTTTTTATTTCGCTAAAGTAGTTAATATTTATTGTGAGATCATTATTTTCATAATGTTTACAGCAAATGTATATGTTTTAATTATTTCCAATTATATACAGTACCAGATTTATTTTTGGTTCTCTGGTCAAACTTACTAATTGAGGGATCGTAATCAATGCTATATAAAGTTATTATTTATAACCTGAAAAAACGTTAAACGTACTTCACACAAAGCCTCTAGTGAATATGCACACTTAACCTTATTTGTCACAACAATTAATTACAAAGTTGATTTTTAACAAGGGAATTAACATGTCTTTGTGTGGAAGATGATTTTCCAAAAGGACAGGTTGGCCCAAACTTTCTTGAATGTTTAACAAATGGCATTCAAATTTTGTTTTCTCATTTTAGTTGAATTCCTTGAAAAGACGTTTGAAGAATCAAGTCTAAAAACTTGGCTTGATCGAAGATCCAGATAAACAAAATTACGTTGCAGCATTTTTTGATGAACTTATGTTTCTGCATATAAAAATGGCAAACAAGAGTACAGAAAGTAATGCGACCATTATTTCTGACTTTCCAGATGGTGGTTCACATTTTTCTACTGCATCAACTCCAGCCTCGTCAGCATGTTCTCAAACCCCAACAACAACTGTAAGTGGAAAACCTTCTGTAATATTACAGTCTGGTGGGAGGAAAAGAAAAAGTGCTAGATGATTTGAGTCACAAAACAGACATGTTATTAAAAAGCTAACATGGCCTGACTGAAAGTGAATACGATGAAGATTCGTTATTTTGTCTTAGCCTTATTGCAGTATTAACAGGACTTCCCTTGAAAAAGAAAGGGCTAGAAAAACTTAAGATCTACGAGTTGTTCTATGAAATAGAATTTGAGGAAGAGAAATAATAATTTTGTTTATTTATATATTTATTATATTTATAATTTATGATGAGGCATATAAGTCTTTCGTGTTCTGTTTTACAAGATTAGTGTTTAATAGTTAGAGTTAAATCTTACAGGTTCCTTTTCCCATAATCCCAATTAATACCTACAAATATATATATATATATTTTAACGCTGAAAGGATTTAAAATTTATATGACTGTGTAAAACGATAAGTGGTTCAAAAGTTACCATTGAAATAGCTCCTCAATTGTTAACGTTTTTCCGTATGATGGTCGTGGTTATAATGTAATTTGTAATTGAAAAAAAATCATATATGTCACCAAATTTCTGATTGTAAGTAAACGTTTTGATGCGAGCCACTTATATACACAATTATTTTTAATCCGGACGTAACCTATATCGGTTTTTTCTTAATGTTCTAGGCAATGGTTCCTGACGACATCACTTTTTATGCTTTGCAATGGCACCTTACCTTTCTTCTCGTATTGCGATATCTTTGTGGTTGTTCTTTTAAGTGAATCTCTTATATTTTTTGTATACTGATAGAAAAACCCCCAAAATGATTCGATCGATCATATTTTATTGCAGTACCAAAACCTGGCAATTGATAAAAGAAACAAGAAACAAAATTTGTGCCATAGAAGTGTTTAAAGCAGTAAATGGTGTACCACTATAACACTTTAGCTACACTTTCATGAAGATGTCACATAAACACAAACGACACCCGTCGAAATAACGCCAACTTCAACTCCCAAGAGTGAAAACTGAAAATGATCGAAAAGCATTTTATTTTGCTGGAGCGAGAAACCTATATTATTTAACAGCTTGTAAATTGTATATTCATTTGCTTTTAAATTGTTTAACAGGTCTTCTGTTGATAGCAGCAATTTTATATATTGTTGAAAGAGCTAACCTATATAAATAATAATAATTTTTTTAAACTTCACTAGGTTTATATTCTGTATAATTACGTAAATATATACAGCGCTATCATCGTACTTCATTGATGACACTCACCGCTGGGCACGTCATCGAAGACGTTTGGTCTTGATATTGTTACCCATGGTGTTATAACAACCTAAAGATTTCACAGCAAATGGTTATAAAGTTACATAAAATGTCACCACAACATTAGTTCAGGGTTATCCCATTCTTTGTTTCGCATACAGAAGATGAAATAATTCGTTCTTATACATACTTTAATGATGCGTTTAATAATAAAATTCGTTGATTCTTCATTTATCTCAAATTTAGCAAAAACAGATTTAATGTTGTTGCCATTTCCCAAAACTTCGATCGCACCCATGCTTAAATTTACACATTATAAGTTCTTGACAGATTCAAAATTAGGCGTTCGTAACGCACTTTCTTTCGATTAAAGTTTTTGAGAATCTTCGTTTCAAAATCAACAGTTAATTCGATCAGAATTAATCGACTTCCTTTTCCCAAGACGATGTCAGGACGTTCTTGTTGACCCGTAACAATTTATGGATTTGGATAACCTCGACATTACAAAAGGTCTCAATGTTATTCAAGGGTTTCATAATAATATTAATAATAATAATAATGATAATAATAAAAAATTTAAAACTTGATTTCTTTTCATTAATCATTGATGAAAATATACAATTCAACCAAATTTATGACAGTTCTCTAAATAAAGTAGGTCCATCGTAATAACTTATTCAACATTAGAAAAATTCGAGTAGCTACGGTTCCATCCAACACTTGTTGCGCCGACAGTATATGTAATACGAACATATTACTGCTGTTTCCATGCATTTGTATATAACCCTATCCGAGTTGAAATTCAGTTCTTTCAGGAACGCTACAAAATATTTGCGATTTTTTGAGAGAAATCCCAGTGTTGTTACTTCAAGATAGATTAACCTGAATTCTAAAAATTCGATTAACAACTGGCTGTGGAGTTCTTGATAACCCTTTTTATTTTATTTTTATTTTATTTGTAGATTTTGTGGTATTTTTCTCAAAACAGCAAGTCAATTGGATTTTTTTTTTAACTTCAATGAATATTTCATTTATAATGTCACTTAATACATCTGTATGCCGGGTACATTATATCTTTTAATCCTGAAAGATACCACTCGCTTAACAAGGCATGATATCAAGGACGCACAGTGACTATGGTTAACATATTTGTAATAGATCACGGTATTTTTCAGATTTACGTTTTGAGTTAACTTCGATGTTCGTCTCGAAACCTACAGTATCTTCTACGACAATGATCGTGTTATTCATAATAACGACTAAATCAGGACGATACGCCTCGCCGGTATTTATTGCTGGTGACATATAACCGTCAATATCACAATATACTTTCGATTTTGATTCGGAGCTATGAATTTGGAAATATTAGCTAGAACTGAATCGTGTCTCCAGTTGTAGCATTGTTCGTTTAACGCTGTAATACATAGTCCGATGACGTGTCCAAGCGTTTCTATAGCGGTGCACATGGAACAAGCAGATGACACGTTTTGTCTCCATTTCAACGTATTCGAGTTATTTATAATAATATATATTTAAAATAATAATACATATTTATAATAATAATAATAATATGGCTCTTTCGGAATAGGTATTCGCTCGTTCCGGCTACACTGGTTTGTACAGCCGAACATCTGCCATGTATTAAACGGCACGAGCTTGGCTGTTGTAAGATTGCATTTAGGACGGCAGTTACGAACTTTAACCGAACGGATATCACAGAGATGATTACCACCCAATTTATTTTAAGGCCTCTGTTGAAAGTCCGACGCCAACATTGCCTGATCTCACTGGCTTGTGCACTACACCAAGCTGCTTCTCCCTCGTGGTCTCTCATCTAACCACCATCCAAGGAGGACAGTGCTTTACTTGGCGAACCAACTTGCGAGTGGACGAATCCACTCCGCTACCAATATCTAGTTGCGTATGGGAAACTAAAACGAAAGAAAACGAGGGACCCATGTTTAAGTGGTCAATTTTACGATCAGTATCTCTTATCCAAATATATCAAAAGTATGTCTATTATATGAGCATGAAAATCTTTTTTCTCACATAAGCTATCACATAAAATCAAACTGAGCAATTATGTAAAAAATATATGTGTTTTTAATTTTTAATTAATCTCCAAATTGCGACATGAGAAAAAAAGCTCTTTAAGTGAACAGCACCATTAACGATTGATGAATCTAACGAACCAATACAAACGATTCTTTGTAAGACCACTGAGAATTAATAAGTCTTATTAGAACATTTTGTGTAAGCAACATCTGTTTTTACCTGATAACCGTTGTTGAGAGAGTTAAACCCAAAGTAGTAAATTATTAGTTGTTATTTTTCAAGATTCACATTCTGTTACTATATTTATATTAAATACAGCACTCTAGTTAAAATGTTTTTAATGCAAAATTGAGATCTTAAATTTACTTTTGTATTTTAAGGATTCGTATACAAAAGGTAGAGATGAGATTGATGGAGGTAGGTTGATTCTCCGAAGCATTCATATCATTAGGAAGGTATAATATATTATAAGCAAGGTTCGTTACGCATTGCTACTGCAAGTGTATAATTTATACTCTTAATTCATTAAAGTACAATTCATATTGTAAAAATTTAAAACAACTTCATAATGTGTCAAAATAGTAAGGACACGGGAGTGACACGCAATTCTTCGGAGTTCTTTCGGTTATTGGGTACAAAATAAGAACTGGGAAATAATGAAATAATCTAATGACATACAATAATGCAACTGTACATTCATATACAGAAAACTATTTTCTGAATATATAAGTTATATGTCTGTTTGAGAAACTGACAAGTTCTTTCTTGGATGTGGATATAATTATCATATCTCAAACTTCATAATGTGTCATTGTAAGTGTGCACAAAAAATTAATCAATACCTCATTTGTTACTAATAATATAGACTCTACCCTATATACTTTAGTGTGACACATAGGGCTGTGACGATCATGGGAATGTATGGTACGCGTCTACCCACTGGTTGTTCCTACTCTAGCCTCACACCTCCTGATGCATAGAACACAAAACATTTTGATATTCAACTAGGGTTGACTGTTTACTTTAGATCTTCAATCGACGTTCTCGAATGCATCTAAAATGAGCATTATCCATCAGGTAACTTTATATCTTTGTGAAATGAATTCGAAGAACATATTAAGTAAGCATGGCAGGAATTTACAAATGCACATTGGCGAACAGTGTATCATTGATATATATATATATATATATATATATATAAATTACCAAGAATAGTAAGGTACTAAATAAACTATACTTGGTAATATTGGTACCAACTATTGGTTTTGACCAATCTAGTCTATTATATATGAAAATTACTATTAAACGTTAATATAGGTGTTTCGCTTCGCTACAGTACAGCCAAAAATCAATTCATTTAGGACATTGTGGTTTGGAGAATTAATTAGGCCGATTTCTTATCCTAACTAACTGAAATATTTAGAAAATAGTTTCCAACAGGTTCAATATACTATCACATCTGGAAGATATGGATTGGTGCTACATCATTCGCAGTTGATACTAGTGTTAGGTGTTGCCCTAAATCAAGTCTATGTAACATGTGATATGCACATGTCTGGGAGATGGTAATTGGTATAAGTTAATAAATGCCATATATTTTCTAGATGAAGCAAGATACTGTTACACATAAGAACGGTGAGCATTTGCACATTGAACTACGGTTCTCGAAAATAATATGTATTTCTGTATATTGCTGAATCGGTATACAATTCAATTAATGTTTTCATGAAATATAGACCATCATTTTGCAACGGCTTTGTTATTATTTTTCTTTACTGTAAAATATCACGATAACAAAACAAATAAGGTATAAATTATATATTCATATTAAGAAAATACAAAAATGTTAAACAAATGTAAAAAAATATGTTGAAATTATTCTTCAACAATGGATTCAAGAATGCTGCAAGATTCAAAGTAGATTCCACAAGGTAAGTAAATTACTATGCCTGTGAATACATCTCGGACGCTATCTGATAATACGCATCAGTTTCTATTCAACGTATCAGAAATAAGATGACATTTTAAATGTTATATAATTTGTTTGGTTTAGAGTACGTGGTGGATACTTCGCAACCACAAACGTATGTTTCTCTAGATGCAAACGGTAAGTGGTATTTATTTTTTCACATGCAATAAATTCCTCCTTCCCATCAACGGATGTGTCCATTCTTATGTATCAGGTGCCTGCTCCTTCACTGCGACATATTTAAAACGTCACAACAAAAGATGCAGCCTATCCTTCACAGAAGATGGGCTACTTCACTTCTGAATCGTAGTAATTATATATTAAGATAAAAATCTTTGATTTCGAAACGATTGTCTAATAAAATTAAACATATACAGTCTATTTACTAAATGTAGGACGAATGGATGTTAGTTGCTTTTGTATTGACCAATATTTGGTCAAAGAGCAGTCTCTATACTTGACCAGTTTTCACATTTCCTTTACTTTATGCCCCATAAACAAACATAACAGAGTAGCTTTTGTTGTATTTTCTAATTCGAATGCATTGCCCCTACTACGTGTTCTGTCAGCAACTAGCTACGTTCTTGTTCTAGACAGTATACGGAAGGTGCTTTTGGTGAGCCTACACATCACAAATGCTTTTCTCATTATCAGGTATAACAACAGTAAAGGGAGGAAACTCAATTTGCCAAAACACCAAAGTGGTAAGATAAATATATGTTATTCCTACATTGTATCTGATGTATCAAACTCTAATAACAATGCTTCAAACTTTGGTGCCCAGCGCTAAAATTATTCTAATTTGCAATGTTATGTCATCCTATTTATAATTACGAAATAAATACACAAAACAAAGTGTCAGAAAAACAGTTGATTATTTCACAGGTATTGTATCCTCGCTACTAATGTACAACGTTTCACAACTTTTCGTCAATAACATTTGTCAGTAGAGACAAATCCATCACATGACATCGTGTCATTATCTCTAGATCTTTGTACTTAGAACTGTTGCCAGGAGCAAACAATGTTACGAATATCCCAACATTCTAGTTGAATATCTCAAGAACGGATATTCCAAGCTTTGTTAATTCTTTAATCTTCAGAATATTAATCTTCGATAAAACTTCACCTTTATGACGAATAATTATTAAATATTTATTTTTGTATACATCGCGATTCTGCCGTAAATTGGTCAAGGAGAATGAGTGATTGTCAGGCATTTGGCATTGAATACATCGTGATCCTTCAGTACAAATGGTCAACAATGATGAATGATTATTAGATAATTGGTATTGAATATATCGTGATCCATCGGCATAACTGGTCAATGAGGGGTGTCTCGTTTCCTCCGGAATGTGGCTATTTTTGTGACGTCCTTTAATGCAAATGTCCGAAGTTTTTCCCGTCGATCTCTACTCATATTCTCGTTTCAGAATACTAAATAGAAAAGGGGAAGATTGAATGTCTGACTCAAAAAGCTATGTATTATTATCCAGAATGCAATGTGCCAATTAAGGTCATTAACGTTTTACTAATTTGAAATGTAGCTGCTGCGAAAAAATTAACTAAAGACTTCGAATCACCGAATTATATACGAATTAGATGTAATATGACATCTAGTAATGTATGTGTTAATATTTCGAATAAATTTATTTACACTTTGAATTCCTCATCAAAAGGTGTAGACACCCGAGATATTTCAACATTATAAGTTAAATCAATTTACTAATCATCTACAACTTGAATAAAGGAACGTGCATCTGAATCTATTTTCTCAGGAACATAATCGAAGGGTTGGTACGAAATTTCGGAAATATTTGTTAATTTTCTGGGAATCTTTATATATATGCAGGAATAACAAATTGGGTTGATGGATGTTCTAAGTAGAGTCGTCATTCATAAGACATTTAGTCAAGTTGACTATTTCTCTATTAAAGATGAATGGTGGATATCCAGAAATTATCACTATAAGCAAGAGTAAAACACGTTTTACGCAACATCAATCAAAATCGTTATTCCACATATCATTTATCTGACCTGCAATTATATGCAATGCCGCCCGCCATAGCCAAAAGTCTACAGGTTTTAGATGTGTGGACCAAATATTTCACCATTTCAATAATGGCTAGAATGAACCTTTCAAGAGTAAATTATCGTTTACACCAAACAGGAGTTATTATAAAAAGTAACAATTTCTCCCTCATTGATGGCAATCTCTAATCTATCAGAATGCCATGACTAATTTTAGAACTGTCAATACTGAGATTTTATTCAATGACTATAATTTTCTTAGCTAATATAGAGACGATCATATCGACTCCATATACCTCTACTTTGGTAATTTTCGATCGTTCCAAAGAAGACGCTAGGGGAACAGCTGTTGCAGCAACTTAACAACTTGATTACGCACCATTCAGAACTTTAAAATATTGACAGAAGAAAGTATAGTCAACTGTATAGTTCCTTATGTATGATGGTAGTTTATTACAGGTTTAAGTATATCGTACTTTGATAAATATACATAACAACTGTCATTTGCATTTATCCGCCTCTTTTCTAATTGCTTGTATAACAAATTGCAACTATCGAAAGCGTCTCTTAGCATCATGTAGTTGTTGCTTGTAATAATTGATTTTTGTGATTTTGTAGGTTTTTGCATTAAATTTGTGACCAGATTTATATTGACGTTTATGTGTAGACCAATCGTTGAGACTTTCTACATAAAAGGGAGAACAACGGATGTTGTAGTTCTGCTTTTATTTCAGTATACACGAGAATCAAATATAAAGAGAATATTCCTATACCTTGAATATTGACTATTATATCGTGTTTTTTGCAAACACGTATTAAGACAAGGAATTCTACAAAAATATTCGCCTTGTTCTCATGTACGCAGTTTGCATATCTTAGTTCTAGTATTAAATTATTATGTAAATTATTGTCAAAATGTAACATAGTTTATAAGACATTTTTGCAAGAGTTTACATGGATGTTTTTTGTTTCATCATAGAAATATTTACGCGATTTACGTCACAAGGACATGCAGATCCTATCGAGTCAATTAGATGTGGCTGACGACTGGAAGGCTCTTGGTGGCGTCATGAAAGACTTTATCAGTCCAATTAGAGTGCGTAACTTAGTAAATGGTACCAAAAATCACTGCCTTGCTTTCTTTGAATTATATGAAACCAAACGGCCAGATTTGACAACAGGAGAATTTGTGGCCAAAATGGAAGAATTGGAACGGAATGACGTCATAAAATATATGAAACTAATAAAAGAGTTGCCAGAATTGTTTTTTGAGATACCCTACAAACAACGGAAGACCATTTCACTGCATTTGAATATCTCGTTAAACAACTGGAAGAAACTTGCATTATTATGTAATTTCTCTCAGTCAGACATAGAGTCAATAGAGTCAAATAATTTACAAACACCAATCTCTCCAGCATCACAATTACTGGTATTTCTTAACCAAAACCAACCGAAATATCTAGTTGTGGATTTCATAAAAGATTTAGCAGCAATCGATCGAAACGACCTGGTTAACATGCTGGAGAATAATATTGACTGAATCAGTTAATAATCAAATAACGTAGGGATGATCATGGTGAAAGAGCCTTAAATCTTATGCTTATATACATATGACTGCTCCCTTTTTATTATAATTGGTACAGAGTTGTAACCACAGGCACATTGATATTGTAATGATTTCGTTTAGTCATTTTTTTATGAGGTAACAAGCCGTTTCTTCTTGTGTTCTTTGCATGATTTAACTTTGTGAAATTGCTATAAAACTGTTCCGTACATTTCTGTTTAAACAGGTGAAAGCACAATCTCATAACGAACTTTTACTTATGGATTTGTTAATGGTTTTATAGCCAAGTACGACTTGATATACTCGATCTTGACATTTATTGTAATCTATTTATTTATTTACTTTTTCGTAAGCTTTCAGCTCAGAATACTGCACCACAGGAGCCCATTCACATATTGCATTATAGGCGTCAGTTGTGGCGCATATAAACATATAAACATGACCTATAGTTCTTGCGGAGAGTTCATCCTCCGCACTGTGTCGTGAGTGGGAACCGAACACGTAACCCTTGGATTGTAAGTTCAACTCGCTCATCACTGTGCAACATATCCACTAATGTTGTTGGGCAACAAATAAGACTCAAGTCTTAGTTTTAATATCGTATGTACCACACATTTTCATACACATTCAGCTACATATGGTGTTACGGTTTTTCAAATTTTATTTACCATTTTTACACGAGCTGAAAACATTTTGCACGAGCGATGGTTGACAATGCCGATATATCCATAATTAGAAACACTGTTTATTTTAACGTTATTAAGGGTAATATAAAACTTAATTTCCTTATATTTCTAACAAATAAAAATTTGCATAATATTACATCACATTATGATTTTTTTGTTATGTATACAGTAAATCCTCCATTAACACAATTTTCCTGTACGTTTTAAAAAGCGCCTACATCTGTTCATACAAAACTTAATAAGCGGCTAGACAGCTACTACTAACCACCGGTCTCCAAAACACAAAGAACAAAATAAATAGAACACTGAATACATTTCATTCAATTGCTTTTTAAGAGCCGCTTCAATTTACCCTACGTCTTGATAGAAGGTGACCTAATCTTGTATTTACCCTTTGTCTTCAAATAAGGCCATAATTGCATCTCCTCCACATATTTGCAGAAAGGATTATTGTCTTGTGTTGTCATCTCTTCTATGGTAAGAACATCTTGGCACTATTCACGTATTTTACAAAACATTCCAACGTAAAGCCCCCGTCCTTGTCCTAACGAAAGGTTCCAATGCTTATGAAAATATATATTCATAGAAAACCCTTCTCCACAAAAAGGCAATCTCCCTCATGAACTTTTATCGGCTCAATCATAAAAGTAAAGAGCGAAATTAACTATCAGGACTTTATAACAACATGATTTCAAAATGATTTTATTATTGCATTATATCATATTTGAGAAAATAAGAGCAATCGCATGCAAACCATAAAAAGGTAATACCTAGAAAAAACAATTAATGACGCTCATCAATCTAATTAAAAACATCCAACGTTCATCTTAATTAGTTCTTCATCTTAAACAGCATAGAAGACATTTTGCCAATTAATGGATACTCGTCAAGCTAACACGAATTAAGTGGCGTGTTAAACACAGTAGTTACATCAGTTTGCAAACCTTTTAACTCGTAAAGTAAACCAGTTACCGTAATACAAAAATATCTTGCTATCCAATGCTCAGATAGAGAACATCAAGACGGAATCATTGATACAAGAAAGCTCAACCCGTGTTAAATGGCCGATCTTAGAATAATTGTTGGGGATGTCACTTATTGGCATTCATTTTAAGATTCGTATGAGTCAGCCATCACGTCAATAAGCATTTAGCCATCTAAATTGATTACTTCAGAAATCCGCATTAAAGGCAATAGAAGGACTAATATTGATAGACAAAAATTATGATATTGCA
Organism: Bythotiara depressa; assembly: GCA_027564595.1. Lineage (NCBI taxonomy): Eukaryota > Metazoa > Cnidaria > Hydrozoa > Anthoathecata > Bythotiaridae > Bythotiara > Bythotiara depressa. The sequence goes on along the minus strand of JANTOQ010865334.1, from coordinate 1,172 downwards.
ATTCAGTTACTTCAGAAGATATTTGCGAAAGCACGGCAAATTATTGGCCCAAGTATGAAGATTTTACACGTCTGTTAATAGCATCACACAATTATGATCATTTTACAATTAGAAAATTATAAAAATAAGATTTTTGAAGGCCCTGGGAAGCTCAACTAAAGCGTATGGAAAATTGCTTCCACAAATGTTTTTAGATGTTAAGATCTACTGGAACTTAGTGGAGAAATTGCAGTTAGAGAAATTCCTCATTTATAAAAGCATGTTGACAAAGGGGATGATGAATTGAAGGGAATTTTAAGTACTAGTCCCTTTCTTAGATTATCCGTAATAACGAAAACAACATAACTTACGTGTTTGTAAAAAGGCGCTTTACACTGCTTCGTGCATAACCGTTATAGAGGTAAAATAAAGAAATTATATTTTCTTTAAAGAAATCGTTATTTTTTATGCGTTAGATTAGAGAATGTACTAATAACAGACAATGTAGACACTGTATTAGGAAACATCATCAATCGATCTGTTTTAAACTTAAACCAGAACAGGCTATTTCCAGATCCATCGAGAAAATTGAATTAAGTGACGGTCGTAAAAATATGGTACTTGATAAAAAGGATTTAGGTTCGTTATTAAGGTGGTACTATAGTAAAAAAACTAATTTCTTGACATATACAATTTAATGGAAAAGTTTGTATCCAATTGTTACATACGATTATATAAAACGTTAAAATGGCGCCAAAGTGATACAAAATTAATTATGCACATAATTAATTAGGCACAATCCCCCCAAAACAATGGATATTTTGTGACAATATATCTGCAGAACAGCGCAGGCTAAAAACGTGAAACTTGGTGGTTTTGATTAGATTAATACATTAAAGGTGCTGAACTAAAAGATATCATGTATCTTTTAACTTCCGACGTGAAGTTACGGAGAGTTTTTTTATCTATTTTTAGGCCCAAGTACCATATTTGGTGTTACTTATTGAGCAACTGCCGCTGGGTTTATTGCACGGATTCTAGTTCAGCACCCTGCACAAGAAGAAGAAGAGAAAGCATGAAACGTTTCATCGTACAAAGTTTCACCATTACTGAGAATCCGTGTTTTAAAATTAGAAATTCGTTGTTTTGAGAAAAACACGTTTAAACAATGAAAGAGTGAAACTTATGCAATA
>JANTOQ010864223.1:0-18218 GCA_027564595.1 Bythotiara depressa | reverse complement strand
GAAATGGAGGTGTTCTAGAAGACTTCAGAAACTTTATAAAATTCTACCAAAAATGTCCTTCCTGGCATTTCAGAACATCTGTTTTCCTAGAACACCTCCGTTGGCTGCTTCTGTATTTAAAAAGGGGATAGATAGCTCACACCAAGGGGTAAAAAAATGGCGATACCGGCTAGCCATCTTTCTGTAGGCTAGCTAGCTCAAAATGATCCATAACTATCCAGAGAGCTAGCTCCCATATTGCTCTAGCTAATACAGAAGTCTGCGGTGATATAAAAAAGGATAAAATAAATGCGTTTCGACAGTGAAAAGTGTAGCTAGCTAACCTCTTCAAAGTGAGGCTATGTTTGGTAAAAAATCAATCTATTATCACAGGACTTCGACTGTGATACTACTGATAAAAATTAACTTCACTTCAAGTTCAGTACTAATTTTTTAGATAAAGGGTGACTTCACCCCCACAGTGTAGCTACATGTAAAACGGCAGTTTTCGGCCAATATGTCGAATTTTTTAGCTAGCTAACCAAAATGACTTCGTGGTTTCCATAGAACTAACTAGTCTAAGCTACTAAAAAACCCGGGAAGTCTAACGGCTTAGAAACAGCTAAATAAGAACGAAAGCAGCCAACGGCGGTGTTCTAAGAAAGTGTTCTAGAGGGGTATCCTTCCTGGCAAATTGAGGTGTTCTAGGAACAATGCCATCCTCCCTGGAAAATTGAGCTGTTCTAAAAAATTATTTTCCCTCTCCTGGCAAAATGAGGTGTTCTAGGAATAAAAAAAATTATTCCTGGCAAAATGAGGTGTTCCAAGTAGAAATATTTCTGTTCCTGGCAAATTGAGCTCTTCTAAGAATAATAACTTTTGGAGTTCCTGGCAAAAAGAGGTGTTCTAAAAAGAAATAATTTTGTTCCTGGCAAATTGAGCTGTTCTAAGGTAAAAAGGAGTTGTTCCTGGCAAATTTAGGTGTTCTAGGAAAATAAAAACGTCTTCCTGGGAAATGGAGGTGTTCTAGAAGACTTCAGCAATTTTAGAAAATTTTATTAAAAAAGTCCTTCCTGGCATTTCAGAACACTTGTTTTCCTAGAACAGATCCGTTGGCTGCTTCTGTAAGAAGAACGAAATTGCGGCGGATGTCCTCTATTTTTGATGCTGGTAAAGATCGGTAAATATCTCGACGAATTCTTGCGCTACGGCTTAGCTCCTTACAACATCCGTAGCTGGTCTATTGCTTTGTCGAATTATAAAAAAAACCTGAGCTAAAACGGTCACTTTCTTCGGTTTTAAAGCGAAATTCTTGTGAATTCTGACTTCTTCGAAAATTCCAAGAAAATTCCAAGCCTTTCTTGTCGGAGCTTAATTGTATTGTACAAGAAATTACGTTCACCGAAAAGTGCAAAAAGTTTTCGCAACGACAGACGACGACAGAAATAAAGCCGGTTTTAATATCTCCCTTGCTTCGCGTGGAGCTAATAATTTCACCGTTGATATTTAAGGCGATATTGCTATTTTCAGTTCCTGGAAAAATAATATGAAATTTATCCGGATTAGCTACCAAGAAATTATATATGCAGATTTCCGAAAACTTCCAATGAAGGTGTTCTATGGAACAGAAACTCTTCCTGGGAAAAAGAGGTGAATAGAGTAATAGGATCGCTTCCTGGGAACAAGAGAGGTGTTCTAAGAGAAATAGGAACTCCCCCGGTGAAAACAGGTGTTCTAAAAGAAATAGGAACTCTTCCTGTGAAAATACGTGTTTTAGGAATCCTCGATTTTTCTTTTCACTTGATTCAAGAACGTACTTCTGGCAGTTAAAAACACCTGTTTTCTTAGAACTGCTCTGTTGGCTGTTTCTGCATTTCATTACTTGTGGAACTAGATTATTTTGGCGCCTTGTCTCATTATATTATGTGCATGCATGTAGATCTAGTTAAAAAAACGTGTAAACCAATCTAATATTTACTTTGCGGAACATTATTATAGGTGATACTTTACAGAACATTAAAATAGGTGACACAAAAATCAATATCTGGTGCGCACGTCGTCTAATCCTTCATGCGCCTCCTAAATAAAATGATCTATTTATAGAAAACCTATAAAACTAAACAAGAAGCTTTGGGGTCTTATTACCTGCCTTTACCAAATTTATTTTACCTTATGTATCCAATAATTGACCCCCTGGAAAAATAAAATAAAAACAAAGAAATTGGTGACAAACAAGTGTGTTGCCAAGTGTGTTGGGGACAATACCTGATTCGTTTTGTAGGATGAATTGTTTATTTTGCATGGGACATTGTTCATAGGACTTTCAAATGTAAAACTTCATCCATACTGCTTTACTTTTCCACTGCTGACTAAACATACATTAGAAACGCTTCATGTTTTATTTGCTTTTTCATTTCATAGCATTGTCTAACTGTTTCTATGGTAACATAAATGTATCAAATCCTGAATTCCTAAATAAATGTCGCCCATAGTTGGGCGATAAAGACAATTTTTCGTTTTACCTCGCCTAAAACGGTCATTAATCGTATTGTTTTGACCTTTTAAAACTTAATTAAAAACAACAGATTAACACCAAATGTATCTGCATTTCTTTATCATTGAGACGCCGACCAGTTGGGTTTGGGACATTTGACTTTCCAAATTGCTTGGTGGAACTACTTCAGAAAGTACCACAAACAGTCTACAAAAAGTACCACAATCTTACAAATAATTGTGTTGTCAAGTGTGTTGAGTACAATACCTGGTTCGTTTTGTAGGATGAATTGTTTATTTTGGAACGTTGTACTAGGGCCTGGCGATAAGACTCGTATAGTCTTATTAAGGTCCTGTCTTGTTGGGTTTTTTTTATGTAAAAACTATAGTAGTTTAATTTTGTACTCTGTTATGTATATTATTATGTTACGCTACTGTAATTATCTTAAACACATTGTATATATTTTTACGAGACGAAATATACCACTAACTAACTAACATCCGTGTTGCTTTACTTTTCCACCGCTGACACACATACATTAAAAACGTTTCTTGTTTTATTTGCTTTTTCAATTCATAGCATTGTCTGTAAATGTTTCTATGGTCAAATCCTGAATTAAATTCCTAAATAAATGTAGCCCACCATAGATGGGCCATGAAGAACATTTTTCGTTTTACCATCGCCTAAAAAGGCCATAAACCGTGTTGTTTTGAAAATATTTTAGTATTAATTTTATTATTTTTAATTTTCACAAACAAAAAAAAACACTTCTCTGAAAATTATTGTTGTTCCGGGGGCCCTGTGGATACACCTCCTGGCTATTGTAAATTTCCTAATAGTAACCCTTATAAATTTATGAAAGATCAGGGGTAAGTCCCCTTTTACCAACTTTAATTTTTCTTTTATTTCCAATTATAGTAACACCCCAGGAAAAAGCAAAACAGCCAAGAAAGAATATATATTTGAATAATTTCTTGGGCCACCAGGCACTATAAGGTTAAAGAAAAGGTAGTGGCTATCCTGTGGTGACACATCATGGTCAAACAACGTACTGACAACGTTGAAGAAACCTTCAAGACGTTGCTGTAACGTTGAAGAAACGTTAAAGACGTTGTTGTAATGTAACGTTGAAGAAACGTTAAAGACGTTGTTGTATCGTTGAAGAAACGTTAAAGACGTTGTTGTAATGGTGTTGCAACGTCGTGTTACTACGATACTGGGTAGCACAAAATGTGGAAATACTGCCAGCTAGCTTTGATATATAGTTATATCTTTCCTAGGCTACAATCAAGGGTCACAATATTTGGCACAAATGGGATTTTAGATCACATTCATGTTTTGTCACTTTTCCTCAAATGTGCAAAAAATGAAGAATGGCGCTAGTTGTCAAGTGGAAAGTTGGTAGGAATGCAAATAGGCAGGTTTTCTTACGACAAACCTCGGAAATTGTACATGTTTTTAGATTTTCATTGTTTTATGACGTCATAAAAGACCGAAGTGGACCAATTGGGAAGTTGGGAAGTCTCTCCCCTTGCTCACCTGTGCTGTACAACCACAGTTACTTCTTTACCAAAGTACCTAAGATCTTAAGTCTTAAGTAAACGGAAAAAATTTAACTTCTAAGTTCTTTATATGTGTATTCACTTAAACATCACTTGTGGCGAACTCATTTTGGTTAATTTGGCACGTTGTGGCAAATATTTATAACCAGCATTATAAATATATCTCATATTGCATATTTACAACAAAATGTACATTGACAGGAGAAGCGAAATAGCTGACATAAACGGACATTTCACAAATATTTTTTTATTACCTCCGATAAGAATCGAACCGAGATCCTTAAGATTAGTAGACACCTGTTAAAAACACCGGGCCACGAAATTATCCGGTTTGGCATTATTGTTTTGTTTAAAATTACTTTCAATGTTGCGTAGGATGCTTAATCAGCTTATTACTAACAAAGGTAATAACTCCCAACGTTTTCAAACATTCACTGACATCCTTCAGAAGCAAGAAGCAAGAAATCAAGTGTTCTTAACTGCCAGGCAGTACGATCTTGAATCAAACGAAGAGAAAAATCGAAGATTTCTTAGAACGCCAATTTTTCCCAGGAAGAGTGGCTATTTTCTAGGAAATGAGATTGTTTCACTTAGAACAGGTTATTTCACCAGGTAAGGGAAAACTGGTCTTTAAAACTGCTCACTTTGCCAGGAAAGCGAAATTCATCATTTCTCAAGAACAGCTCTATTTTCCAGGACTGTAACACTCTCAGAATACATATTTCCTAGAACAACTCCGATGACTGCTTTCCACCCGTTTTGCATATACGTACAGTAAACAGGGGCTTTTGTTTCTAAAGGGGTCAACACTGCATCCATTTCCAAACACTCTTTAAGAAGCACGCTATATATTTTAAGATTGTAATATATACAATATATATAAAACAGAAATTAATGAATTTTGTCTTTTACTCTGGTTAGGTTCTAATAACCGAGATTTCTCACCAAATCACATTTTTACTCGAAATATTTTCGTTCTGTAAAACTAATGTGTATTTTGCAGAATAATCTGACATTCTGGAAAGGTGTATATTTATATCTGTTATATGATTTTTATTTTTATTCGCTTCTTCTGTTTTTTGTTCTTATATATTTTTACTCTTGCATAATTTTTTTCTGTCCTTTGGTACTTCCAGTTGAATCCATTTGGTTTTGACCTCTTTAAAAGAATTTTCACTTTTCCACAGAATTTTTTTACATTTCTGACCTCTCCCACGCAGTGGCTCTTGTTGTTATACATTTGAAAGGAAACTTAGCTTGATCCCTTTTCACGTTTCCCAAGACTTTTTCAAAAGGCTAAATTCTCACCACACATTTTCTTTCTTTTGCAACTTATATTTTAGCCTCTTCGGAGGAGACAATATTCTGACTTAAATCTTGTAGATATTCATGGACGATTGTTTATGTAGCTAAGTGACTCACGTTGTTGCTATGGATCACCTCGAATAAGGTTCAACTTCACATTTCATAAATATCGTATCGTCCTTCACAAACTCACCAGCATCAATTGCTTCATGCGAAACGAACGTTGGATTACCAATTCCTAGGTTCTCCTTCGTAGATGGTTTGTTGAAGACTGCTCGTACGTTTGGTAAAGAGCGATTAGGACTCAGTTGATGTATTTTGTGTTTTCTTTGTTCCCCTTGATCCAAAAGGTAGAATGTAATTTTTTGGTTAAAAGGCCAGTCTAATAGGGCGTCGTATTCTCCCTTCATGATAATTAAATAAAGTGACAAGTGAGTACCTTTGCCTCTGTCTCGTCCGTTTAAGTAAGCTTTTATTCGAAGTTTGTATCCGTACTGAGAGGTATAAAAGGGCTGGCTGAATACTGCTAGTTCTTCGTCTGAGTTTCGTGCTGCTTCAAATTGATTTCGAAACTGTTTAATCGGCCAAACGAATAGACCATTTGTACAGACGGAACGAGATTCATTCGCACGAACTTTGAATACTGCCATTGATAAATGATCATTGATCGTTACTTTTAAATGCTCGTCAAGTGCGTCTTTGCGCCCCTAGAAAAAATTCCTTAATATTTATATTTGTTGATATAATATTTAATATCTGTTGATATATATCTCTTTCTGATTGGATAAAAAAAACTCTGAGAATTCACCTCTCGATACTCCTTTCTATATATTACGTCATCAAAAATTGCAAATCAGTTACACATTATTTTTATAAAAAATGAATTTCACATTCGAATTCACCGATAAAAATTACATGTTTTAGCATCAAAGCATGATTATTGCAGCTTCTACACTTGTTTAAAGAAATTTTTGAGTGTGAAAACGAGGCTGTGACTGTAGATTTCTGATGGCTGCATGGCTATCAAATGTTAGGTATAAATATTATTTTTACCAAGGAACTTTTAAAACTTCTAATTAATTTTACAAATTTCTAGTATTAGTTTCTTAAGATGTTATATTTTGGTTGCTAAGCAACGGTATCACACACGAATCTCTTTCCTTGACATTTGAGGAGCACTGCGAAACGCTGCGTTTTTCGTTTCACTGGACAGTGTGGAGGTGTTGGAGATGTAAACAGTAAAAAACACTTTTACCCTTACCTTAAAACTGCAACCGATATCAGAATAAGAGCAGGGGAGAACAGAGAGAGGACACTCTGAGATATGACCAGCCATCTAAAAATAAAAACACTTGGTTTAGTAAATACAAAATCTTCCCAGCATATTCTCCACAGACGTTGAAGAAAAACGTATGTACGCACGGGAAAATGAAGGAAAAATTTCAGCGTTTCAGCATTTCAAGATTGGGAGAAATATCTTTCTTTGTCGCCGTGTCCCTTTGGATCTGACTTGGATTTCATTACACATGTTTGCGCTATTTGTTAGTTTTCTAATTATCACTAGTAAACTTCGTGTAACAAACCATAGTTTCACTTGTTAATAATTCATAACACTTTAACACTAACATTTCAGTCATGGTCAAAATATATTTTTAGTGTTCAACTTAGGCGTAGCTATTTTAAAAATAACAAACGATCTCGGATAGCATAGTAATATTTTTCAGTTTTATTAGGCCTCACCCTGTTGTATTTAGAAAACAAGAATGAGGTAGGATCATACAGTGATTTTTGGGATACCGCGGAAGGTTTCCCTATTTCAACGACCTGCATATTTTATGACGTCAAAACCCCCTACCAAGGGACCAATTCTGACGGAAACGACGAACCCGATACTTGTTCAACCATGATGAATAACCACTGATCAAGAGTACAGTAAAGTGAAATATTTTAAATTCACACCTTTCTTTATGTTTTTGTTTACGTTTGCGTCATCATACTTGTGGAATATTATTTGGTGGAATTGCCAAAGAAACTACAATAATTTCAAGAAAAGTGATACAGATGTTTTTATTTTGACATTTTCCAGCATGATAGGTCAAGGATCAGCACCTCGTTTACTTAGGTGTTTTCCCTTATAGTACTTTACAAGAATATTCTAGATATACAAGATATTCTCAAGTCATTTCTAAAACATTTTAAGGTGTGTTACATGCTTCAAGTCAATCGAATAAGTTTCGTATTAAATTTCAAAGTTATTTTACCCCGGACTTCAAATCACTGTTCTCCAGTAATTTCGAACAAATACATTCTATCCTCCTTTCTTTTGATCCTCCAATGAAAATGTTTCTCCATGCTGCCTGCCTGCAAAGCGTATTCATCTTGAGATGTATCAGAAGCTTGTGAATGCAAGAGCTATCATGAGTTTATACTGAGAACGACTGATTGCCTAATACATGAGCATATCTCCTGGTTATATTAAACTTCCCTTTGGTAACCATTGTAATTTTATGAGGAACCAGGAGGTCTTTAAAGGTTTAAATAACCAGAACAGAAGCAGGTTAATTTATTAACCCTAGTGCCTGGTGTCTCCCTGGAAATTATTTAAATCTATATTCATTTCTTTGCTTTTTTGCTTTTTCCAGGGGTGTTAATAATTGGAAATAAAAGGAAAAATAAAGTTGGTGAAAGCTGTTAAGTCCCCCTGATCTTCCATAAAATTATAAGGGTTACTATTAGGAAATTTATAATAGGCAGGAGGTGATCCAGGTATTGTAGGGTTGAGAAAGTGTTATATGCTTCAAATGATAATGGATTGTTTAAAGTTATTATCAACATCCATCAAGACATATATAGAGAGTTATGTATATATTAATTTATGTAGCATATTTCTCCAGTAAAGCAATCTAGTATTTACAAAATCCTTAAAATCTTCAATAAAATGCAATTTAGTTACAAAGATTCATGTACACTAGAGCTAACGTTTATGTGTAAATAAATTATCACGGATTAAAATATTTAGAGATTTTTCTGAGATTTTTCTGTACAAAAACTCATCTACACCACGTCTGGTTATAAAGCTGTTAATAATATTATCAATATAGTTAATTATAGTTAACATATATAATAGTTCAACCTCGTCCCCAGGGCTTCTTTCTCTTTTTTGATATTTGGAAGGCGACGTAATTCATTTCGCCTTCCCTGGGGACGAGGTTGATAATAGTTATGATATAATAGATATAGTTAATAAAAATTGTAAATAAATTTAAAAATTGGTTATCAAACTAAAACGGACTTTCCTATGGGTTATCGGGTTATCGGGTTATCGGGTTAAATAAACATTGCTCTTTAGCCTTTTAATGCATAAGCATACCTCCTGGTTATATTAAACTTCCCATTCTCATAATTTTATAACGAGCCAGGGGTCTTATCAGCTTTTACAAATTTATTTTACATCATATTTCCAACAATTAACCCTCCGGAAAATAAAAAATAAATAAATGACAAATGATTGGATCCTTTCGGAAGACTAGCTAAATTTATTGAAGTTTATGAGTGTCTTGTAAATATTAGTTAAAGAAATTCCGCAAGTAAAAAAATGTTCCATACAGAAACGTCCGAATCTGATCCAACATTAAACCGAAAATAAATCCCCATCAACATATTTATGAACAAACAACACAATTTCTTATAACACTAATATAAACACGAGCTTCTCTAAATAAAATTATTTCTCCCTTTTTGATAACAAGAAAAGTATAAAATATTTAAATTAAATTATAGTAAAAGTAAAGTAAGAAGAATAAGAAACAATTGAAATAGAAATGTTTAAACTAAAGCAAAGAAACATGCATAATGGATCCATCATTTTTCGATTTACCGTCTCTTTTTCAAATAACTCTCCTATAAATGAATTACGTCATTTCAATTTTTATTTTAAACTCTTTTCCCTACTCGTGTCTCATTTTAAAGAAAATCTGAAAAATTCTCCATCTATATAGAACGTTTACATATTCTCGACCTATAAATTCGTTTTCGTATCTTCTCCGCCATTTCCATTTCAAAAAGTTAACTTGAATGGTATTCTTCATTATTACAAAATAACATTTAAAATGTTAAATGAGTCTCCTAGGTAGCTATTTAGATTAAGAACTGTATCATAAATCTTTTTGCGGCAACAAAACATGTAACGTGATTAGATATTAGAAAACATTAAACATTAAGAAATCACGGCCTCTTCGATTGCTACATTAGATCCGATTTAGACCTGGTTCCTAAAAGTATCATCGATACTAGCAGTTGCTAAGAGCAAGGAAATTCTGCGTTTCACATGGGAAATGCTATGTGGATGATTATTGAGAACGGTATAGTATTGATATTTTCCCGTCTTGAACGTCTTAAATTTTAAAAACGTAACACAGCGTTAACTTAAAATTAATGATAAAATGGAAAAGAAACAGTAAACTTCAGAGTTTTGACCTCTTTTCATTTACCTTCTTAACGCCAATAACTATTACACCGAGATTGACGAGCTTCCAAATTAAACACATAATTTAAGTATAAACGTAGATTAGATTAGTCGTTTCTTAGTAACAATCATATTTACGGCATTTTTCCCCCGCGCGACCCCCCAAAAGAAGCTTTACTATTTTCGTTCTTTTTCCGCTCAAGCTACAAAATCTACCCTATCATAAAGTAAAGGCCTCCTACATCAAGTCTAGTATAAACGCAACTCGAACGTCCAATCTGCTATCGGAAACCTTAACAACGTAAAGCAGAGATCCGTTTCTTATATGTGGAGAATACATAATATACAGCTAGCGTGACTCATGGTGACATAGTTCAATTCGTTTCACTAGATATAAAGCGGATGACAATCTCTTCACAAAAACCAAATCCATGTTTATTAACCTCGAACCCAGGGTCCCTTTCTCTTTTTAATATCGTAGGGCGATATAATCTTCTTCCGACCCAGTTATATCAAAATCTCCCCGTAAAGACAATTTCCTTCCCATTTAACACAAACGTCAATGACAAACTTTCACGAGGAAACAAACGCACAATATATGTTTGTGCGACATCATCTTACGCTGCATGTAACTCCTTTATTATTTTCTGGCATCCGTTTTTCTCACCCGTTACGATTGTTTCGATGTACGAATGCCTATTGACACGTAAAGTATTACAAGGACTTGTACAACATGTCCATGCAATGTAACCAACATTTAATATCTCCAGGATAGTCGCACCTCAATTAATTATTCGTAAATTCGTAAAATCGACGTACAACGTAATAACAAAATATATTTAACTAATATCTATATAAACCTTTTACACAGATTTCTTCAAAATCCAGGCACAAGGAGCTACAGAAGGCTTCATAAGAACCACACAAGAACTCGTAAGAACCACAGAACAAAGACATGTCAAATTAACATTCGAGTATTTTGATGACTACACAATCGATTCGAAGGGTTTGTTATTGATGACAAGACAAATAAGTCAAATAAAAAGATGACAGCTGAAAAACAGTACTGACGCTTCTATGTTTACCCTTTAATACATGGTCCAGGGAAGAAATCAAATCATTGGTCATTTCTTTGCTATTTTGATTTTACCAGGGGGTTAATTATTGGAAATATAATGTAAAATAAATTTGGTAAAAGCTGATAAGACCGCCTGGGTCCTCATAAAATTATAAAAGTTCCCAATGGGAAGTTTAATACAACCAGGAGGTATGATATGAAACCTTCTATTTAACAATTGAGATGAAAATCACAAGGGTGACGCTCTTTTGAGATAATGTTTGTACGATTCTCTACCTTCTCTTAAAAACATGCTTAATTGTTTTTTATTTAAGTAAAGTTCTATTTAAATTTATACTATATCACATTCATAAAAACAAATGCATCCACAATCTTCTTTTAAGATACACCATCACTTTGTAAATAAAAAGTAGCTTTAATATGATTCTTAATATTTAATTATTAATTATTCCGACAAACACAAATTTAATAACAATTATTAGATCTTGGAGCTTCCAATGAATCACTTCTTTCACAAGCTTTGCCGTTCTCTTATTTTAAACATCTAACAGACGTGTTCGTTATAACACGTTGACTAAAAACTTTCAATCTTAATTGAATGATATATATTCGGAATCGAATTTATGTGATTGTGCCCAGTCCCATCTTATGCCATGTGAACAACCTCGTTCCCAGGTCCTTTTTTCCTTTTTTATATAACTTATGGCCTTCGATATCAAAAAGAGAAAGGACACTGGGTACTAGGTTGTCCATGTAGCATTTCAATTATTCAGTAACCTAACACATGTCACGGATAATGTGTTATTCCTTATGAAACCTGTGCCTTAGTATGTGTTTCAAATGTCATGAATCCTGATAACTATTTAAATTTGATCTGAAATTCATATAAGCATACTCTATGATATAGCTAAGCAGACAACTCTCTGGGATGTAGCTAGTCAGTTTTTAGAGCGTGCTCATTGATTCCAGTTTTCTAATATATAATACTATTTTCAAAACTACTCCCTAGGAATCCTATTGCTCAAAACTTCTCCCCCCAAAAAAACAAAAAACATAAAAAACAACAACAACAACAACAACAACAACAACAACAACGAAAAACAAATAAAACAATAAAAATCCACGTTTAGAGACAAACTTGAGTATCTTCCCCTATTTTGTCTTGTATGTTATGCGAGCACAGTACTGTTTGTTGTAGTAAAGCAAAGAAACCTTTAGGGAAAATGAAATGCAAAATAGTATTGGTTATTGAAAGAGAGGTCATATTCACTCCAAGATTAAAACGGAGTGAACTAATAAGTGTAATGTATGAAGTAAAACTATAAATGTTAATGTTCAAGAAAGTACTTTATAAACCTTTAATGCATAAACATACCTCCTGGTTGTATTAAACTTCTCATTGGAAACCTTTGTAATTTTATGAAGAACTAAGGGGTCTTTTACAAAATTCATTTTACACTATATTTCCAATAATTAACCCCCTGGAAAAAGCAAAATAGCTAAGAAATGACCAGTGGCTTGATTCAATTCAGGGGACACTATGCATTAAAGGGTTTTTTTCCAAAATAAAATTGTGTCACTTATTCTTCTTTCTAGTCCAATTACACGGACATCTGTTCTAGTAAACAAAAATTAAATAAAAGGGATATTACCTCATCACGTGGTATATCTTTAATACCGCATTTGTTGACACATTCCAGCGGTAAGCGCTTGCAGTGTTTCATATGACTCTAAATAAAAACAAGTAACGCGATGCTTTAATGGAGCCATGTTGTGTGGTTAAGAGGTTTAATGGAGCCATGTTGTGTGGTTAAGAGTTTTAATGGAGAGACCATGTTGTGTGGTTAAGAGTTTTAATGCAGACCATGTTGTGTGGTTAAGAGTTTTAATGGGGCCATGGTGTGTGGTTAAGAGTTTTAATGGGGCCATGTTGTGTGGTTAAGAGTTTTAATGGAGCCATGTTGTGTGGTTAAGAGTTTTAATGGAGAGACCATGTTGTGTGGTTAAGAGTTTTAATGGAGACCATGTTGTGTGGTTAAGAGTTTTAATGGGGCCATGGTGTGTGGTTAAGAGTTTTAATGGGGCCATGTTGTGTGGTTAAGAGTTTTAATGGAACCATGTTGTGTGGTTAAGAGTTTTAATGGAGACCATGCTGTGTGGTTAAGAGTTTTAATGGAGACCATGTTGTGTGGTTAAGAGTTTTAATGGGGCCATGTTGTGTGGTTAAGAGTTTTAATGGAACCATGTTGTGTGGTTAAGAGTTTTAATGGAGAGACCATGTTGTGTGGTTAAGAGTTTTAATGGAAACCATGTTGTGTGGTTAAGAGTTTTAATGGAGCTATGCTGTGTGGTTAAGAGTTTTAATGGAGACCGTGTTGTGTGGTTAAGAGTTTATCATAAACTACAATCGGAACAACGCGCCACAATTACCAAATTAGTGTTGCACAAATTTTGTGAAATTTCCAAATATATATATAGAGAGAAAGTTCTAATTTTTTTCAGTTTATTAATGGGGGAGGGAGTGGTCTCATCTGTGTCTGAATTTAGCTATAGGGGTGTTATTTGCTCTTTTGATATTACTAGGGGTAGATTATTTGAAACAAATTAGGAAATGAAGTTGGAAAGGCTAATAAGAGACCTGATTTTTCATAAAATTAGAAAGGTTTCTCTAAATAAGATAAAATTAGAAAAGTTTCGAAGAAGACGTCTACGACAGAGAGGAGGTAGATCCAGGAATGAAAGTGTTTTAAATGCTTCTGTGAATAGGACAGGCAATGAATCGTAATCGGTATTTTGACATTTCTTCAAGTCTTGGTGTATTCTCCGATTCCGTATGTTAGAAAACTAATTTTAACTTTATTTCCTGTTAATATAAACACCAAAATTGAAATCCTCATATTAAAATTAGTCTAAGTACAAATTTTCAAGGCATTAACTTCGTTAGAAAGAATTTTATGGTTATTTGAACTGTTGGAATTTTATAAGAGTTTAACCGTAAATTATCCACTGGGTGAAAATTTTTCAAAAAAACAATAATGTTTATTCTAGAGCAATAAATGACATAAAAATTGGTACCTTGACTAATTTTGACCCAAAGAATCCAAATATGACATTAATTTCTTCACAGGATACTTAGAAATACGATTTTCATTTTGATGACGTCATACCAAATCAGTGAAAATAATTCACAAGAAAATAGATAAGGTGTTACAGATACACTTCATAAAGTTTTACAAATATCAAAGTAGTTAAACTTGAATTTGTTTATTATTAATATTTATTTACCTTTACGTCTTTATACACATATTTTTCCTTGCAAAACTGACAACTCAGGACTCGGAATTTGCATCTTGAAGCCAGATGATGTGAGAGTGCTCTCCTTGGAAACGAATCCTGACATTGTTCGTTGGGACATAAAATATCTTCATACGGACACGTTTTTATATGGTCCTAAAGGTAAATATATTCCTAAATATTACTTCATGAAAATGAAAAAAAAAATACGAAAACTGAAAATCAATCAATCAATTATTTTCGTCCTTGAAACCCACTTTGTTTTGGCCAAATTAAATCACGCTTTATTTATTTCATTTTGTTTCTACCTCCCAAATGGACGTCACAACCATGATAAATGACGTCACACGAACTTTTTCTCTAGTTTTATGAAAAACGGGTTTCAAATTCAGATTCCTCGATCCATAATATATCTTGGCTGAATATTTCAGAACCATACAGTAAGTACATAACTTTTTATAGCTATTTGAAAAGGTTTTGTATCAGAACGAGGCGAAACATGACAAGTTCGAATATAAGTGGGTTTTGACCGTGGAGTTGGCGTAGCCAAAACAACCTTCCTATTTACCGGCTACCGTAGGGATCTGAAATTTTCCACACCGGTATATATTTGGACGAGAAACACAGAAATTTGTCCTTCCAGCACCCGTACGGACTAGAGACATGACACGATAAGGAATCAATATAATGCATTATAATGTCACTAATCAACCACACCTTTTATGACGTCAAGATGTTCACTCTCATCCGCTGTGTATTTTCCATAATCACATCTAGCATTCGCTAGGATTGGTCAAAAGTAATTAAAGGAGGAGTTCGGTCAGGAACACAACTTTTTAAATATTTGAAAAAGCTCTTTCTGTTCCTGAGATATTCAATGCTAAAGGTGGGATTTTCGTAGCATTTTTTGTTCTCAGCAACAATTCAACAATAAGTATATTCTAAGTATTAAGAGAATGGCACTAATTTCAGCTATGACATACGTCATATGATGGGAAGAAAACTCAACTAATGTACAAAGTTTCATAACTTTTGTTTTTTAAATACTCGTTAACTATTCATAGTTTCTAGAAGGAACGGTATCTTTTAAATTTTATTCAAACTCATTACACTTGAATACAATTCAACATGAAAGCTGCCGTTTTGTATTTTGTATTTTTCTGTTGATTGTACTCTGAAACCAACCTCAACCTCAGATTCATATTCCTCGTCGAAAGAATAAGTCAAATTACAAAGTTTAAAATTCATAGCTGCTCTACAAATGAATTTATAGCGTTTTAAAATCAGTGAAAATTATTAGAGAGTCAAATAGACGTTTAAAGTTTGTTTTTATTAAAAACGGACTTCAAATATGGATTCTACGTACAAAATTATGCTTACAGAGTATTTTCCAAGTTTTAATCGAAACAGAGCCTTATTTTTCCAAATTTCAAGACACTGTAAAACGGTTTGTAGAGCAGCTATAAGTTTGAAATTTTGTACTGTGCCTTATATTTCAACGAGCATTTCAAACCCGAGGTCGGTTTCAGTGTAAAACCAAGAGAAAAAAATTCAAAATGGTAGCTCTTATGTTAAATTGGTGAATAGCATAACCTGTGTTTGATTTACTAATATTTTATTTTAATACTGTTATATTTAGCATTGCATGAGGTGGAGTAATCGTAAAGAATAAATAGGTTTTACTAACTCGGTAGTAAATTGTAATGGAAATCCTGGTTAGACTTCCCGTTGTCGTTACTTTCTCCTTAACAGTGATAGATTAAAGTTAGGATTTTGACAAAAAAAACGCACTGGGAGTTTATATTTAAAGCGAATTTTAGGGGGCGTTCATTGACGGAAAGCTTTTATTTCAAAACTTATTTTCGAATCCCATTTATTAAATGAAAAATCAGCAAATCTCAGTACATATTTTTGACTACTTTTTTCTGCTGGTAAACATTCGTAGTCAAACTTTCTGACTCATAGATATCAATTTCCCACTCATGTCATTGACTTTTGACCCGTAGTCACTCCCAGGCATTGATGTCTGACTCGTAGTCAAAATGTCTGACTCGTAGTCACTTGTAATCACTTGTCTTCTTATAAACTTCAAATTTCAAAGACTCTTTTAGAATCACTTAATGAAAATTTACGTTTTCTTTTATTATCTGAGAAGGAAAAATTATTTAAAAAAAATGAGCTACTGTATTGATCATTGTAGACTAGGTTCATAGGTCGGCTGCTTATGATCGCTTTTAACTCGCTGGCAAGAGCACATTTTTTTATTGTTTTAAATATAACAATGTAACAAAATACAAAAAATAATGTTTATTGTCAAAAACTAAACTTTTATCTATCACTGTTGAAGTGAGAGTAACAACATTTTTATGTGGATGAGAAATTAGTGGAAAATTAATTTGGGTCATAATTAATTAATTACTCTCAACGGAAAGCCTAACCTTAAGGATATCTAATATAATTTAATTAACTACCGACTACCGTATTTTCTCAAAAAAATACTCCCGATGTTCATTGGAGGGAGATGTTTATTTTCAAACTTATTTTTGCATCCCATCTACATTTTTTTGCTTGTTAGGTTAAGACTATGCTTTTGAGATACAGTTTGTAAAATATACTCAGAGTATGATTTTGTTTCATTAGAAGGATGAAATGTACCTAATGAAATAAACAATATGATACTTTGCATTTTCGTGAAAAAACGTTTTTGTCATTTATTTTTATACTGCCTTGTCCCCGGAAATAATTCAAATCTATACTCATTTCTTTGCTGTTTCACTTTTTCCAGGGGTCTTATTCATTGGAAATAAAAGGAAAATTATAGTTGGTAAAAGTTGGCAAGTACCCTGATCTTTCATAAAAGGAGCAGGTGAGTAGTTCTGTAACATATTTTCTTCCCCCAAAAAATTAAATTAGATACCTCAACAGAGCTCAGTTCTCCTGTCCAATCACATTTCCCTTTTGCATTGTCACATTTGACTACCAGTCCAAGGACTGCTCTTCTAGCTGCTTTATCAAGGAATACCTACATAAGGGAAAAGTAATTCGTATTCTCGTGCTACTAAATAATTAGCCCCGTTTCTACATCATATTTTTGTACAAAAACATTAGGTGGCATTTAAGGAGCAAGGGGTCAATCGGTGTTACATTTCCAAATCGACCTGAAGTTGACATTTGAAGGTCAATAAGTCTTGTATATCTTTGTGTTTAACCTTCTTTCCCACAGAGATCCTCACAAACTATTGTTCTTCCACACCGCTTCGACACTTGTATACTCATAATGCAAAAACTGAAAATGTTTGAGAAGGAGGGTGCTAATGTAGCACACGATAACATAATAACTACAAAAAGGCAAGTGGGGACACGTGCAAGTACGTAAATTAGTTCGTGTTCTATTATTTGTTACCATAGTTACCTACCTTTTCTGCGTCTATTTGTTGTCGATCTAACGGACAAAAAAGCAATCCTTTCTGTCTAAATGTAAAGAATACAACTTTTACGAATAACATCAAATGTAACGATTAAAAGAAACATATGTTAAAGTTGAAGCGTATAACTATGAAACTGCTTTTGTGCGCTACTAATAGATTTTGATTCAGTTGATGGGAGAGTCAACGTCGAGTTACGAGTGAGAGAATGATTAAATTCCTCCCCTTTTTAACATTTTTCTGCGAACACGACGCAAGAGAAACCTCAAATGTGACGTCAAGAAGGAACTCAAACACGCTGGGAAGCCAGTATTAGAACACCTTTAAGAGTTTTTGTGTCTGATTGGCTTTTTGTTTATCCTGTATAAATATTCAATCCAAAGTTTACGAGTTCGAGTCCTGTCCACTATATTGTGGGTCACAAGTGATACCAGTAATGTTGCTAATATGCGAATGTGCTCATGTGGTGCAGTTTTGTGAAATATGCAGAGATGAAAGCTTAGGGGGAAAAGAAAAAACCTAAACATATTAGCTTAGGAGACGAAACAAAGTGGCATGATTTTAGAATCTTGCAATAAATACGTAAATACATACATACATAAATAAATAAATAAAT
>JANTOQ010862001.1:0-18223 GCA_027564595.1 Bythotiara depressa | reverse complement strand
CACTTGAAATATCCGGCATGGATCTTTTACTGTCGGATTCAAGGCTTTTACTATCGGATTTTTGTCCGACGTCCGATCGTTATATCGTACCCTGATATGTATATACTTTATTTTCAAATTTGTTATTGGCTTGTATCACTTTAAAATCTAAAATCTCCTATATATAACCTCAAATATCAAATATTGGACTTTGTGGTTACAAATCAAACTTTGATATGCTGGACAGGTGAGGTATGCTAGATATAATGATATGCTCTGCATGGTTAGAATTTTTGGTTATTATAAAGTGATACATACTTCTCTTTGAAATTTACATACAGTATGCCAGACATGTAGCAATTTACGTAAAGTGAAATGAAGCTATGTACCTGAATAATTAAATAAATAAATAAAAAGGCAAAATCGTTAGTGGGGACTAATTTATTTTTCAAGCATACAGTATTTACATAATAAAAAAAACTTCTATCTTTATTATGATGAAGTTATCATTAAAAGTTATTAAAAGTTATCTTTATTATGATGAAGTTATCATTACAATCTGCTTACTTAAAAATACTAAAGTAAGTATTGTTCATGAATGCTATTTTCAGTGACGCCATGTTAAATCCAATATGGCAGAGAAACATTTTGTATATACTCCCAACTTCATCTGCTGTACATAGTACTGTAGGTGCTTTCATTGAAAGACATTTATAATGAATAATTTTATGTTTTTAATTGCATGAGAGAATATTGTGAGGATAATTTCATTTTCTGTAAACAATTATGAAATTTACCTGATAGGATTATTTTGCTCTTCCTAATTTATCTTGAAATGTTTTCTTAATAGAGAAATGTATTTCCCTTTCTGACATTTTCCCATTATCATTATCCCGATATAGGTTGGCAGCCACGCTGGTTTATTCTTGATTATGGTGTGCTAGCCTACTACCGGTCACAAGATGATGTTCATTTGGGAAGCAGAGGCTCAATGAAGATGTCTTGCTGTGAAATTTTAAGTAAGTGATAAGAAATGCTAAAATACTTCCAGTAATATTTTTATACCTTCCTCTTTATTCATAGGATATTAAAATGTAACCATGAAATGAATGTATGTACATAATAAATTTATGATGAACTTCCAGGGTATGCTTAACAAAACTGTACAAGTGTATATAATATAATTTATTACAACTTTAGTAGGCTA
Source organism: Bythotiara depressa (assembly GCA_027564595.1). Lineage (NCBI taxonomy): Eukaryota > Metazoa > Cnidaria > Hydrozoa > Anthoathecata > Bythotiaridae > Bythotiara > Bythotiara depressa. Next base: position 17,037 of record JANTOQ010862001.1, on the reverse strand, counting down.
TTCACCTACAGTTGATATAAACATTTACAAATTTTTTAACAATAACAAAAAATGAACAAAATGTAACTCAAGAAATATCATGACAGATAAGACTAATGGTACATAGAATTTAACAATTTACTGTAATGAACATTAAGTCAGGTAGCTATAGGAAGGGATTAGTATCAATGACAATTTGACACCTCACATAACATGGTTTGATGTATGGTAGCCAACATGTTTAAGACTCTTTCAGACTCCAAAATTGATTTCACACATTCCATATTGAATATGCAAAAATCATAAACATTGGTAGATGCCAGATAGAGTAGGAATAGGTGGTAAACACAATCAATAATGTTGCAGAAGGGATTCGAATAATTAGTATATATAATATACTATTGACTCAACACACAATATGATCATTTATATATACAGCATCTATATAGTATCTAAATCTTGATATGCTTTAAAAAATATATATCTTGATGATGTAATCTGGATACACCTTGCATGTATAAGTCTAGGTTGTGACACATTACTAAAACATATAATCTAGGCATGATAATAGGAAAACTTACTTCCTAACGGACTTGACACTTATTCCATATTGAATATGTGAAAATCATATTTGGATGTCTGATAGAGACAGCATTTAACTCTCTATTATAGGTTGGTCATGTACAGTTTAGTAAGAAAAGACACAATGAAAAAAATACCTAATGGATTGCTTTTAGATTCACCATCTGTCACCAATTGTTCTCATTATTCTGTTATATAAATCTCATGTCAAATAAATAAGTTTTAGATTCATGCTTCATCCTAAAAAAAGAGCTTTAATTTTGAAGTTGATTTTGTAATATTTGAAGCTTTTACTTTACATTGAACAGTTTTCATGGTTTTAAGTTTCACAATTTGTAAATAATATAAAAAGTAAAATATATTCTGTGTGCCATTGTACAGGGCTGGACAAACTTTCTGAATGTTTGCCAACCATAATTACATGTATTACAAGTTTAATTATGTCATTACAATGAAGAGTATGCCTCCTGGGAATCATTTTGCAATGCATGTGCATGACCTGTTACAAGAATAGATGCTGAAGAAAAGTTAAGATGCTAAAAATAAATTTAAAAAAGTAACAATTGATAGAAAAACATTGATCGCGTAAAGTTTAGATAAAGAATTTATTAATGGTTATAGTTGAAAATTGAATCATATAATATATTGTTTTGCTTTTATGGTAAAATTCTGGTGGCTACGTATGTACATGACTGCATGAGGTGAATTTTCATGTTACGAAGAAATCAAAGAAGACACTAAAGTTGCCGAATATAACCTCGATGAAAGAAAATAATTTTTAATAGAATATGAGTATGCATGTACATTTTTTTCTTGTAAGGTGTACGTTGACACGTACACAAAAATAAATCGATACGCACACTAGCTAAAAATAATTTGTCCAGCCCTGCTGTATAACATTGTTGTACTATGTTATGCCAACTTAAAGGAGGTCCAAAATACTGTAGTATTTTCTTTCCTAAACTTTCTTCTGCAAACAGTAACTTATTATTTATCTGTTTCTAAGTTTTATCCTGGAAAAGATTTTAATGTAAATCTGATCAAAACAGAGTTAAGTTCAAATATTTCTAATCTAATAACAGTTTCTCATTTTATTATTGGTGACAATAAAATATATCTGGTTCACAATACTTTTATATACTTTAGATCCGGGATATATTATACTGTCAATACTCTAATTACTCCATTATTTACTAATGTTGAAATTTCATGATGTGGAAAATTATTTTTAAAATATCACACTGATGAAGAGTGTTAAAAAATTAAGAAATATATCAGGGAAATATCAAAACAGGTCTTACTCTAAAAGCCCAAATAAGGTCTGGGTGTCAGACACTGCCTATCTGAAATTCCAAGAAACAAATTTCTGGAAAATTGACCATGCACTTTTTTAATAATACCGGACTCTTCCTTAAATGTTCTAGAGTGTATATATCTTCCTTATAAAACCTTTTATTGTCTCATTACCAAGCCTATAATTACTAGCTGTACTGTCACTATTCGTAGGGAAATATATATATATTATTACACATGTGTATAATGTATATATCTGCCACCTCCAAAGAAGTTATTTTATCACAACTCTTTGTGAGAGACATTTTTCTTTCATTCCGTATAGTAAACAATTCAGACACAGTGCGCATTGATTTGAAGATTCCTCCAGAAAATCATATGTACTTGAAAGCATCAAGTCCAGCTGAACGACAGAAATGGCTGGTAGCACTTGGGACTGCCAAAGCTTGTCTTGTTGATTCAAACTATGAAGAACAACAACAACAAAGTATGTAGTTACTTTTATTTTTATTTAAACCAAACCAGAGTTTATCTAACCACTTTTGGCTGGGTCCATTTTTGTAAATAAGATTGAGTTTAGTGACACCTTGAGGGTCTGAAGTGCAAGAAAACTTTAACTATGGAGCTCTTCTTTCTCATGTCTAACACTAAAGAACTAATTTTTGCTAGTAAAAGAAATGCTGACGACTTTTCACAGTTCGAAATAAACGATGTCTTGAGTTTCACACTCTCACATTCTCCAAACACTTGAAAATCGCACTCATCTGCAGACTATTTTCAAGTTATTTCTCTTTGAATCTAGTGCTAAAACAGTGTTGTTAAGGCTATTTTCAAACTATTTCCCTTAGCTTCTAGTGCTAATATAGTGCTGCAAAAACGATTTTCAAGCCATTTTTCTTAAATTATAGTGCTAAAATAGTGCCAGAAAAGCACTATTAAAGGAATATTGAGAAAGCCCTCAGTAATTACCGTCATAACATTAAACGCACATGGAGGGCCCGCTAAATTATCAAATATGATAGACAGAAAACTACGAAAAAAATCCAAGCATTTTTGTTGTGTTGGCTGGGCAGACGGCTGCCTGGATGATAGTAAAGTAAGTAAAAGTAAAATATATTTAACAGTTGTAGAAAACAGTAAGAAACTTATATAAGTATAAGAAAGAAAAATTAATATATAAGGTTGAGTTAGAAACTCAATTAAAAGGTTGAGTTTCTAGGACCGAATACTGGACCTAGAAAATCGTCTGGATAAAACCCTGCACACAAGTTGTCAACAAAATTATTTATTATGAATACATATTACTTTGCCGTTTTATGTAGAGTTATATTTATATTTATCAGCTGTACTTTCTATAGTTTAGTTATTTATATATGACTTTATTGTGATCAGTTTGATCCATACTCCACATAAGTTATCAGCATTATATTTCAAGGTTCACTGCTATTGATATTAAACATAAACTTTCTGTTGAGTTTAATGTGATGTTATAAAATGTACATATGTAGATCAGTGTCAGGTCAACCCCTCTGCCATATCTTCTACCACTAAGTCTCTGCAGAAAGTCTAAAATGTACATTTCTGACTTGGGCTTTAGTTTGGGCATATGTTTTAACTGATGTGTTTGGACACATACATTTTATATACATTTATGCAAGAAGTATTATTTTTGTTCTTGTTGTTGTTATAACGTTTTTTATGTGATTTTTTCAGTGAACTCAATGGTGTTTTTGAAGGACAAGATGAAAGAGTTAAATTTGTGTCGGGGTATCATGCTTGAACAAGTTCATGAAATTAAAACACACACAGAAAATGCTGACAAGAACCAGGTTCTTTTTTATTATTATTTCGAAGAATAAACTTGTACTTGTGTAATGTTACAATAAATACTTTATATTAAATTTTTTCTGCATTTAATTATTTTTTACCATTTTGTCTTTTGTTTTAACAACTATGTACATCACTGTAAATTAAAGTCCATACTTACTGTATTAAATACTAAATACTATGTACACATTGTTTAAATACTCCGTACACATTGTTAAATTTATATTAAAGTCCAAAGTAACTATATAAAACAATATAAATACTCACAAGTGGAGATACTAAAACGAGAAACATGTGACAAGTTTCATTATAATTCTCACCAATTGTTTGTAGTTATCATTTTAGACACGTGTAGAAACAAGATTTAGATGAATAATCTATGTGATTAATTTAAACTGACAATGAACATGTAGATATTAATATAGTTGTTTGCCTTATGGTTAGTAGTAAAATTGTGTTGCTACTTGATAAACCCTTTCAACAATATCTAACATCGTATCATAAATCGCATCTTATCAATTTGTATGGGCAACCTTTGTTTATTTTAGTTTCTCTTATAGATATTTTAAAACAAACTACATTGCATTAAGGGGTGGTCTCATGTAATTGGTACACGTATGTATATAAAGAAGGTGCTCATAAACTGCTGATCCCTACAAAATTGGTGAAGACTGTTAGCTAGACCTTCACCACATAACAACAGAATGGTGATACAAAAAGTTGATTTTCCTTTTTGATTGGTTAATAATATTCTGTTTTCCTAGTTGATTCTATTCCTTGTTTATTTCAATGGAAGCAATCCAATTTCCTCATATGAAAATAATCAAACCAACAGAACACAATGAAAAGTAAGATGTTGTTGTTTTATAGCCTGTCATTGAAGCTATCACACTCCTCTCCGCAACATGTGATACATTCTTGTCAAGCCTTTCAGACATTATGGAAATTGTAGAAGACAACTTGAGTAAGACGAGCTTTTATTTGTTTTTGTTTGGTTTTTGTGGAACTACATTCAACAGCAAGTAACTAGCTTTTGTAAATTTAATAACCATATAAGGTTAATGTATGACCATATAAGGTAATATATCATTAATTATATATTTTTAACTTGCACAGGTCCTTGTTAGAAAGCAGCTTTTATTACTTTAGCTGAATCAAGTTAACTTTTGTAAATATTGTTTTAAAAATATCATATAAAAATTGTTAGTTACAATAAAAATAAATAAAAGTTATACTTTTTGGATTAAAACATTTTGCACCAAGCTTTGAATCTTATGAGAGATATTTCATCTCTGATCCCATTCAGAAGTTTATTGAAAATTGATGATTTATAAATATAAATGTTTATTCATCATACATTTACCTCTATAGTATTTTATAAACCTCTGGTATATCTTTCATTTTTCTTTAGATGCAATGTCTGAATCACCTGTGTCAACACCCAGGGTAAGGGTTAGGATTATTTTAATTTTATTTGTAGTACTCTCTATGTTGTGAAGATCTTTGCCAAATCATTTAACTTGGTCAATCACTACTAAGGAGGAAGGTGTTTTGAATAGGTTAACTTCCATATAATAATAAATTTTCTACCCTCCTTAGTTTTCTGCTTGCATTAATCTTAGTTGTTTTATGGTTTTCTATGTGAAAAATGTGCTGATGTCTTCTACTGTTAGTCTTAGCAGTAACAGAACTGTTGAATGTTTTTAATTTATCCCTACTTTTAGCATACGCCATTTCTTTTTGACATTATTTCTAACATTTCGCCTTTTTACTAGTTATTTTGAAAGTTTCCTGGAAATTATGAAACGTCACTGGGTTGTGCTTTTGGATAATGTCTTTTAATACTGAACATATATTTGTAATATGGTTAACATTTTATTAACATTTATAGTAATGTAAAGAGTGATCAACTAGCTACTGCGTCTGCATAGATGAATCAAAATCAAACAATGGAGGTTTTTGTTTTCATTGAAACCTCATTTTCATGCTAAATTTATGAGATTGCAAAAGGAACAAAATAAATATAGCATCTTATATATTATTATTGTTTCTTACTTATAACAAGCCATGAAATAAAAGCACAAAGATGGAAGGCGTTATCAATAAGTTTACATGCATAATTCAATAAAATTACTATTCTCCATTAGTGTTTATTATTTGTTATTTCAGGGTTTGTACAGTATTATGGTCAAATAAACAAACATGGGTGCTTTTTATTTTGCTCTTTGTATGTATGTAATTACAATTTTGTTTCTTTTTTTCTTTTAGTTGATGAAGCCACCTTCAAGTTCTCACAAACACAGGAGGTACAAATATGTTGAGCTATTAAATATAGGAATGCATGGATTAGTTTATCAGTATACTTCTAGTGCATTGTTGTTAATATTGATCTTTGTATGAGCTTTTATTTTATTATTATTTTTTACTTTTTTTTGTTGTTGTTTACATCTCAGGCAGTGAATAGTGTTTCTCTCTACATCGTTTTGAAATGAAACATGTATAGTTTTGAAATATTCTTTTATGCACACCTGAGAATATCTTCACTACCCTTTTGTTACCCTTCACATTTTAATGCATGTTGTCCCATTACTAATTGCATTACATCTCATTACAAATTATTTTATTTTGCCAGGGAGTAAATTATTGCAGATACACAGAAAAAATGAAGTTGAAAATGTTGACATGACACCCTGGTTCTTCATTAAATTATAAAAGTTTCCAATAAGAGATTTATACTATAACCAGGAGTCATGCTTATACATGGTTTAAAAAGGCCTGGAAACAGGTTGCATCAAATCTTTGTTACAATTTAGTGCCAATATTCTACCTAGGATGTTACAGTAGTGGGTGGAGAGACCATTTTAATGTAACTAATCATTATGTATGCAAATGATTTATGTACGTACAGTTGCTACTGTAATCAATTCAGTGGCAGAGGGCAAGCTAGAAAGAAAATGGTGCTTTTGTGGTTATACTTCATGAAAATATCCATCAAATTTAAACATTTTTAGCAAAAAGGGAACTTTTCCTTAGAAATTAAGAGGAGCAGTATCAGAAGGTTGGGCACTCTTCTGGGTTAGATTAGGGCATGCAGTTATGTAACATGATAAAAGAAATCAGAAAAACTCTGGTAGCATTTAAACTTTGTTTACAACTTATATGCCACTAAATCATAGGAATCAGAACTATATACACTGAAACCACTCTAATCTTACCTTTCAGCGGACTGGTGTTTTTGTTCAAATTAGAGAGGTTTTGATTTGGAGAGGTTTTTTTGTTAAAAAGTGCAGAAGATTTTCTAAAACTTTTTAAATCGTAAGAATAAATAATATACATTATATTTTTAGTCACTGGATACTCAAGTTACTCAGGTGGGGGGATTAAAAATAAAACTTGTATGATGCCACTTCCTTTTTGTTCTACTACAACAGTAAACTTGCAGCAATTATAATTTTTTTTAAATAAATTATCTGAACCTGCTTTTTCAATAGGAAAATCTTGGTACACTTTTTAAAGACATTTCGAAATAGGGAGGTATTTAAAGCCAAAAGTCTAGAAAAATTGTTCGATTAAGCGAGGTTGTTAATCTAAAAGTGTTTTAATAGGAATTTTTACGGGAGTGAACAATTTTTACGACATATGGGGATTTTCTGAGAGTCTTTGTTCTACTGTAGCATATGTAATCAAAATCTAGGATGCATTTGAAAAATGGTTCTAGTTATTGCTGATAACATAATTATCAAATCAGCAATCAACCTAAAACTTCTCTGTTTACATGAAACTCAAACTGGTATTCTTCACTTAAAACTTTCTCTTAGGCTCTGTTTACATGAAACTCAAACTGGTATTCTTCACCAAGCCTTGAAATTTCAGGTTCCACGTAGGTTCCATGGTGTGCCTAAGTCTACAAGCCACTCTTATGCTTCTTCAAACATGCTTAGGAACACTAGCAAGTGACAAAAAAGATTCACCAACTTTTCATTTGAAATTCTGAGGCTTGTTCACAATATATAGGAATATCAATCAGGACTTCACTTGTGGCCCCTCCTGGAAACAATTGACAGGCTATATTCTGGAAATTACAGAGGCTAGCTGCATAAAATATATTATTACCACTATTATTCATTTGACCTTACATTATATACAATTACGATATAGTCACAATATAGTTTTATATATTATGTTTAAAAGTATATTTTTATTTACTGATTTATATCTTTAGTTATTTATTTATTTGCATATTTATTTATAGAGGTCATACACCACCATCCACACCATCATCTTACACAGACTCTTTAGCTGGATCCAATGAAAGAAGTTAGTGTTATTTTTACATAAAACTGCATTAATCTGTTAAAAATTTATAAAATGTTGATCTAATGTTTACATCATTTAACATACAAGAACACCAGTCTGTAATCACAAAGGTTGTACATTTTTATATAATTACAAGGGAATGTTTTATAGATGGTGTATTATTGTTGTTTCCACAATGTCATCCATAAATATTTGATCTTTTTGTGGCTTTACACCCTATTCATGCTTTGGTAAATTAACTTTTAAGTGCCCAGAATACAAGAATGGGTGTAGATGTTGTTGAGAGGAAACCTGCAAATCATTACATACCAATGTGTTTACATGAGAAACCTTCAATAGTGTCCTTATTTCATTGATTTTAGTATTTTATGATCTCAAAGACCAATGTCCAATTTGAAGGAAAGCAAGTACATACCCTGCTCATATGATGTGTACAAAACCCCAGTCTATTCAGTACTAAAGTATTTGAGTCTTAAAAGTCAAAGAAACTCTTAAAAGTAAATGGAAAAATCTTAAATGTCAAAGAAACTCTTCAAAGTAAATGGAAAAACTTGCATCCATGTCTTGTTATTTACATACACGTCTCATCACTTGTAGAATTCTGATTTGGTTATTCTGGCTCTCTATCTCAATATATTTATGCTTATAGGTAGAAGAATATTGTTTTTATGCTTGTAGGTGGAAGGGTATTGTTTTTTTGGCAGTTCCCACTATTTGGTTCTTCTTTCTTAGCAAGCATCACCTAACGTAAAGCAAATGTAACAAGTTGTCAAACAGGAAACATTTCAGAAAGTATTATAGAAACCTGGGTATGATGACAAGAAATCTCTAAGTCATTTTCATGCATGTATTTGTTTATTTTCTCTAGGTTCATCAAAGAACTCCAGTATGTCGGATCAATCCCATCTAATACAAAATAATCACATAATAATACCACCCAGGGTATATCAAAACTCATCACCACAATCAAACTCACGTATTGCAAATAAAAAGGTGTCATCATCAGAGACTAACATAGAGTTGGATGGTCACCATTCAAGAGATTTTCCTGTAAAAGATATAATTAACCAACATCAACAACAGCCTTCTAATATACCAAAACCTGCTTCGACTGTGTCATCAGCATCACCCTTTTCTAGCTCTGAAGATGTAACTGTGCCTCCTTTATTACTTGAAGAACAACCACTGTCTGTTGCTAAAAACATACTGACAGATACAACTACTGCAATGCCAGATAGAATTATTGGAAAATCTTTCTTCGGTAAAGCACCCACAAGGTATGTGCATAATTCTTAAATGGTTGCCCATGTGACACATGCAATGCATGCTTTCCACAGAATATAGTATGCATTTGTAATATATTTCACAAACCATATATTTTTGAAAGATAGAAAGCAAAGTTAAATTATGATAGGTAATACATTAATATATGGCATTGATGTAGACAAGTATTTCTTTAGATGTTTTTAAGGAGTTTTCTTAAGATGTTAGAGTCACATAAAAGATGCTTACATTTTAAAGTGGTTACTGTCTAAAAATGTTCCATGACCTCAATGTTTCTATGCAGTTGTACTGACAAGATTTTAGAGGAAAAAAGCCTGGACATTTTGGTGTATAAAGGAGAAGGAAACAGTGGTCTCAATTGATAGATTTTTGCTATTACTAACATATAAACTTACTGTGAACACAAGTTTTTAATTTATACCTCATTATTAATCTTCGTTTTCTTTTAGTACTCCTTTCTTTATCTAGTAAAATAGATTCAAAATCATATCCCACATTGTTTTAAAGTAAACTGGAAATGAATATTAATTTGACATCATTGCGGGAGAAAATGATTTTTTATTACTGAAACGCAGGGATGTAGAGTAAATGTTTATAAAGATTCTTCTCATAAATTAATTTAATATCAAGTGTAGTTTTGTGAATAAATAAATATATGCAAGATGTCAAATTGCATACAACTGTATAAATCACTCAATAAAAAATTATAAATCTCTGCTTCCATCAAATATTCCAGCTATTTTTCCTAGAAAAAATATCATAAGCTAAATACAATAAGGCCTACACATCTAGAGATTACATGATATAAGTTACCCCCAGTATCAAATTTAAAACTTTATAAAATATCAAAATGTAAATCATCATAATAGGTTAATTATATTCACGTAATAAAAAGTTACCCTGAAAGATATCTTTTGAACTCCACCTGCTTTACAAATCTTTTAGCAATGTATAAAACTAATAATTAGTAAGAGCCTGATAAACCAAACTTTCATTTTTGTTTTTCTCCTCAGGACCACTAACAATAATCTTATGTTTGGCTGTGTTCTATCTTGTGCTAGTCTTACTGTCTTTTATAGTGAAATGAACTAACTTTATAGGGTTTGATCAGGTACGATCATGTTCACAAATACCGATACCAATTACTAAAGTAAAGTTTACATTTTAGTATTGGATATTAGTTTTGTATAACACATACAAAATTCCTGCAAATAAATTGTCCGCAATATCATTCGTCCCTCTACAACTCACACACTCTCTGAATACATTTTCATTGGATGACATTTCGTACACAAACATTGAAACTTCCTCAACACTAGTGTCGCTCTTATCAGTGCTATCGCTGTCAGGTAATACAGTCAGATGTTGATAAATCTGCTGCAGTTTTTATTGGTTCCATGTCGTATTGCTTTGAACAACTAAAATCAGTCAGGAAACTTTAAATGATTCATTCTTCTTGGCTCGTATATTCTTCGCTACCTGGGCTGTCAATACTTCATCATGTTTTCTTCTGGCACTTTCAAATCAAAATTGAAGTTTGCAGCCAAATTCCCACTCTAACATCAAAGCTATATTTTTAACATAAAAATGTGTGTTTACGTGTGATTTCAACTGAACTCTGTATTGATAACTTTCCTTTCTGCACACACTGGGTGATCTCTTAAAATATAAACCGAAGTGAGAGTAAAGATAAAAAATTATGTTTTTGGAGTTCGTATGGTATAAGTTGTCATACAAAGTTTTTGGAAAATTTGTTTCCTTCTCCGTTTATGCTTCAATATTACTATAATAACTTGTATTTTCATCTTAAAACTTTAATAAGATTTAAAACCATTTTATTATTTTTCCTAGTTATACAAAAGAAAATTATTATTCAATTGTGACCAATGACATCACTAGCTCCATATGTGTGCAATAAAAGGTTGTAAAACATAATATTGTTTTTCACATAAGTTTGCATCACATTCGAAAAATATCCCAGGAAACTATGTATGCGGTTAAATCTTAGATTAGATTAAAATGTTTTTAAATATGTGATGCGATGCTGCTGTAATGTTGCATGGAAACTTGAAAATGTTACAAATATTTATCTATTTGAGCTATCTACTGAAAAAGATTACAACACTGTTCATTCAACAACTGCATGAAAATCTTAACATCATTAATGAGTTTTTTCTCTAGCATTTACAAATAACAAAATATATTTCTTTGGTTCTAATATGAATATAATAACCTCCTTGAGACAAGGTTTTTGGATCTGTCAAACTTTTCATTCCCTACCTCATAACTTAATCAAAGAAATAAACACATCTTTTGTTATTTTCAAAAATGTCAGAAGAAAAAAACTGAACAAACCACAACATTTTCGCAAGATTTCCACAAGATATTCAACCTGTTGTTGGTGTTTTATGATTTCTTTGATTGGAAAACAGCTTTATATGTAGGATTATGACATGTTTGACTGTATTACAAAACCATTTGCTACAGTGTTGTAAGTTTTAGATCATTTAAATAGTTAATAGTCAACCTTGTATGAGGTCAGATAATTTAAAATGCTCTCTTCCACGGTGTTGCTTTAACCCTATTACGCCTGGGCTTTTTGGGGCTCCGAGATCCTGGGGGGAGGCACATTGTCCCCCCCCCCCCCCTCATTATCTTCCAGACTATAAATGGATATATAACCAAATTTGGTACATACATACCCCTAACCTTCCTCTATCATTTGAAACTAAAATAGCAGTGTTAGTCATGTGACTTTTGATGATGTCAGCATTTTTGCGACCCACAAGCAAAATTGTATTCTTTGACATTTTTCATTGGTGCGGCATAAAAAGCGAGTAAATACACTATAATTTTCATCAATTTTATATAATTTCATATTAATCTACATAAAATTTTTATTTTGTACATTTTTGGTTCCAGCACCTGTCACTGAGCAGGTATTTTTCCAAATTTTTTTTTACAGATCTTCTAGGTATAAAATTTTGGGAAAAGTCACAAAGTTTCATAGCCATCCAACCACTACAACAAAAGTTATCTCAGGAAAATGGGGAAGGGGCACATCCCCCCCCCCCCAGGCCGATTTTGGGTTAATAAAGTAACTTCTGATTCTGTAATTCCTTAATATGTGTTTCAATTTTAATTGTAATATTTGTTTATACTTTCGTTTAGGTTTGAGGATGTGAAATTGGATAGTACTGGTCTTATTCCAACGAAGTTATTTCTTGATGCCTGTTCAAATATTGTTCCTGTATTTGGTAAGATATTTCCTTTTGAAGATATGAATGGTTCTTAATATTTTAAACACCAGACTAATTTATGCTAATTAAAACATAGGGGAGAGTATTTATTTAGTTTTAAGCAATAAGACACCAAAACAACAGCTTTTATATTACACATACAGTGGCTAATACAAGATTGGGCAGCACTAAAGAGAAAATTGTTTAAGTTTGAGAAGATCCAGATCACTGGAAAAAGCATTCCCACACTTGCTTCTTTGCCACCTATTTCATTAATCTTTTACCTTTAGTTATTTATTTATTTATTGTAGTCTTTTTCTTGTACCCTACAATTTTACTTTAGTTAGCATGCAATGTAGCTAGCTATGAACTCATCACATTGTAATTTGTCACATTGAATTTGGGTACGAGAATTTTGGCACACAATAGTGCTTTTTGCTGTGAAATATGACATACTACCAAAACATTTCTACATTGTACAAAATGGAATGGTTTAATATTTATACCTAACGTTTCTGTTGATGTTCTTGATCCTAATCCTAACCATTTTAATTGCAGCTGAAAATATAAAATATTTGGCATTTTGTATGTTATCGATCTATACTAAAGGTGTCAGTTTTCAATGTAACCAGTAATTCCAAAAATATGCTAAAGATGCTATGAATCAGTTAAAAACGATTCTTTAAAGGAAATATGTAAGACTACTTTACAAATGTTCTCACTTGTGTCAATTTGATTTTGACATCTTTAATATGTAATGTAAAGTTAGAAAAGGAGCGAAAAACAACAATGCCTTTGAATATGTTGGGAGAATTTGTTGAACAATCTTCCCCTATTGTACAGCTTCATACTTTTCAGCATACAGTATTATTTTCAATTTCGTCTTCTTACATTTAATATCTGGATCATGTCTTGTATCAATTAAATAACCTACATAATACAATTTTTTTTTTACTTCGTGATAGCTTATAACTCATTAAGCTTTTTTCCCTTCTTTCTTGTTTACCTGAAGAAAAAAGAAATGGGTGAGAAGCACTGACAACAATACGGATTCAAATATTTTCAATATTTAAAATGTTATGTTTTTTATTGCTTTTGTTACATTAGATAAACTTGGACCCACTACGTTTGCACCTGTCAAAATAGATATTCAAGGTAATATTAAGGTATGTGTGACCATTAGTATCTTTTTTCTTTGAGCCAATAATGTTAAGCATAAAATATTCTGGTCTGTATTCTTGTCTTGCAAAGGTTTCAGTTACAAACAACAATTTTTGTTAATGCTTAATACCTTAAAATCATCATTTTCATTTTTTGTTTTTACTTTCTTCTTAGACTTTACTAGGTAATGATTTTGATGTTGGCGTAATTCACATATTTATAATTATATAAAATAAAATAAAAGTACCATATTTGCTCCATTGCTATGGTGTTTATTTTGAAATCCATTAAATCGAGACTCAGTGTTTATTTTCACAGAGTGATGAAATAAATGTGTTATTGTATGTAAAAGAATAACTAATAAAATCTTTCAAAATTTCTTCAAAATTTCAAGTGTTTTCAAAGAACAATACCAGTTTGTTCACTAAAACTACTTTTTTTCTCATTAGAAATCAGTGACAATGTTTAACAGTTTTTACAAAACAACTGATAATAAGTAGATGGAAGGATTCACAATTTACATTGATAATAATTTAAAAAAGTGCAGTAAAAACAATTTAAGTGTTTGATTTTTTCTTCTGTCATTTCAATGTTTTCAGTAAGAAGCTTGCAGTAGGCAGGCGGTATATCAAGGTAAATTCCTTATCAGGACTATATAAAAATATGTTTGTTTGCTTACTTACTTGGATTATGATTATGGATAAATTATGTTGTTGTTGCTGCTGTTGTTGTTTGCCACAATGATTAAAATTTACTATATTTTTGACGTATATTTTTGTTAAATCTTAAATCTTTGATTCCTGTCCATAACCAGAAATGTTTATATAGCTTCTTGTGTGGATGACAATATTTTTTTATTTATGTATACGTTGTTTTTGTTTATAGAAGATACAAACCAAGTATGACACAGAAGTTGTAGCATTTGAATATCTTCAAAACATAGTATTCCAGGAATTAAAAAGCAATGAACACAACACACGAAATTCTGTTACGGATGCATTACTCTGGCTGAGAAGGTAATACTTTATTTAATTTTATTTAAATGTAAGGCTTTTTTTATTAAGAGACAATTTGGTCCTTAGTAAGACCATAAATTCTGCCCCGTAGTTTTTATATCAGTAATTACTTGTAATATTTCCATATATGATAATTTAGTTTTATTATGATATTTCAATCTCTCTGATTACTCATTTTAATTGTTGTACAAATAGACAATCATGCAAAATGTGTAGATGCTCAAAATGTTGTCAATATGTCAATCATATAGACCTATCAATCATATAGACATGTCAATCATATAGACATGTCAAAGAACCATGTCATTCATTTTTTATGTTTTCAAGTTATCAATCTTGTAGTTCCAAGAATGATCTTTCAGTCAACAAAAAGGAAGTCTTAGTATCCCTCACCTCTTATTATTAATATTAATGTCTAGTAATATCTCTCCTGTCTCTACATGTCTAGTAATATCTCTCCTGTCTCTACGTGTCTAGTAATGTCTCTCCTGTCTCTACATGACTACAAAGCATTCAACATATGTTTGAAGTAGGTATGATAAAAATGTCAATATGTGTTTATTGTAGAGCATTAGAGTTTATCCATGTCTTCCTGTTTGAAGTTTCAAATGGTCAACAAGACTTGGTGGCAGCAGCAGGTAGGATATTGTTTTTGCCAACCTCATATACCCATAGGTCCAATCTTAAAAGTTCATTTTGATATCTTGCTTTTACTGGGGATTGGTCATAGCTGGACATTTATGACAAGTCGTCTCCATTCTACTCATACTTGAATGGTTGTTCCATAAGTTTCTGTTTCCTTGTTTTTTAATTAATGTAGTTATCCTTTGTAATGTGTTGTTTTCTCTGGCAATGTAAATGTGGTGGCTGAAAAACATGCTACTTTTGTTATGCATCGGATTAAGTGCCAAATTGAAGCAGGGTCACTGACAATTTGCTGTTAGCCACCAGGGAAAGAGATGTTTGCTAAAAAGAAAGCATCTAAAAGTAAATCTATCTGTGACTGGGAAATTTCAAACCAAAAAGAAACAATATGAAAAATAGGCTAAAAAACGAGCCCTATAATAATTTAATTACTGACTTTACTTTACTTACAAAATCAGCTCAGGAAACTCTGGGAAAAACTAAAACCTTTGAGTGAAAATAGTAATTGATGCAGATTTTATTGAAGAAACATTCCCAAAGAAAACTGCAAGTATGTTTACTAAAGTTCTTTGTTCATGTTGGAGCTACTCTTAGCCTCAAACTTTTCCTCAGATTCATCTAAAATAAATTCACCTGTTAGCCTAAATACTTTTCTATTTAAAAAACATCTTAAAAATGGGAAAGCTACAGTATTGGATGAAATTGGTACTAAATTACTCAAAGCCAGTTCTCCTGTACCATTTTGACACAGGTTTTCACCACTTTTATACAGTACTAAATGTTGGAAATGTTGGGTCTCACCAACATATAAAAGTGTAACTAAAACTTAACTTAACAACTATAGACCTTTTGCCATATATGCATAGGAAGAGTTTTGAGAAAATTGTGGCTGATCCAGATTCAAATTATATTTCTTCATTTGGCTTTATTGATCTGGATTCAGAAAGATGTTTTCAAGTACAGCTACTTTTCTTGATGTTTCAGATTTTATTCTTGATCAGCTTGATAAAAGAGAAGTGTCAGTGCTGTGTTAATTAACTTCAAAAAGGCCTTTGATACAGTTAACCATCAAATTTTGCTTAAAAGATCTGGTGCTTTGGCTGTCATGATACTTCTCTTGATTTGTTTGCATCATATCTTTTGGACAGTTAACAGCTTACTTTCATGAACAATGTGGAGACTGATCTGTTACAATGTTATGGTGTTCCACAAGGTTCAGTCTTAGGACCCCTACTTTTTCTGCTCTATATAAATGATTAAATCCAGAATTAAAAAATTAACATTGTCATTTTTAATATGAAAATGTGGATACCTTCATTCAAATCTTGATTTACAAATGAAAATATTATTACATTTTAATTATTTTATTTTCTCTTCTTCTGTTTTCTCTATTATTCAAATCTAGTCGCTTTTAATTTAAAATTGTGATCTAATTTCGATACAAGAACGATACAGATCATTAGGCTTTCCTTGATATTTTTTTACTTATTTGTTACAGGAACTGCATATTCCAAATCTCTAAGAAAGTATCACGGCTGGATGGTACGTGGTGTATTCGCGGTAAGTGTCTTAACAAATCTTATTTCAGTTCCCAATATATTTAGCTATGATTATTTCAGTTATTTATATATTCTTATAACAAGTTGTGTTCGTCTGTAATCTAGTAACTTAGTGCCTACATTTGTGCATTGTTT
>JANTOQ010860890.1:5286-18226 GCA_027564595.1 Bythotiara depressa | reverse complement strand
ATATGAACTTTTTGAATGTTTGTGAAATGTTTACTAAAGGAGACACGCTTATGACGATGTCTGGGTTCACAGCATTTTTTACAGAAGAGATATGTTTCTTTAGCTCCTTTTGTTTGTGTATGTGTTTAAAGTGGTCAAATGATGTACTTCTGTTACGTTTGTCTGTATAACAGTTCTACTCAAAACCTTTCACGTAGTATTTGTTCCTTTGTGTTTGACTAGAAATATGCTATTAACGTTATAGTCCCTTCAACATTAATTGGATGAATTCCTTATCTTCCTTAGTGGGATTAATTAACTACAACACTGAGAAATATAATAAAGAAAATAAATAAAGTATACATAAGTAGATGGGACATCGAGTTTCATTGACCTTCCGATTGATTACCTCTTAGAAACAACACGTTAATTTTTATGACAATTAATTTATTCTAATTTTGACCTTTCAATCCGGATGATCATTGACACATGGCGGAACTGTAACGTTTCCTTGTTCTAGTCATAAATCGTGATTTACGGAGGATGTTCATTGTGGTATTCCTTACAAATAATGCATTCGCGTTTCCAGGCTATACACGTTGCCATGGTAATTATGTTAAGTGTTAAGTGATGATTGAAGTGTTCGATTCTTTTAATGAATTAGATAAGAAATAGTAAACAATACGTGTTAATTTTTTAGATTTCTCGTCGTCAGCTTTCGGGTTGGCGATCATACTGTTGAATTTATCATTAATAATGAAGGGCATAACGTACGTTGTCTGTACTATTCCCGACCAGCACCTACCTATACCACACTTTATAGTTTTGTGGGTATTTCTTTAGAAATCGTTATGCTTTTCCTATCAAGGCGTAAAAACTGCAGAAGAGATACTGAAGACTGCACTATCTGTCATATACACCCCATCAATTAATATTTACATCATTTTGTCGTTTCGTCGGTAACGTTGTTGTTGTGCATTTAACCTTTAATAAGGTTGAATAGGTCACACGGGGGTCTTTCCGCGAGGAAAGATATCTGGAACAATGACTTTAAATTAAGGTCTGAATGCCCTTCCTAACGACCGCCTCAGAAGTCATTAAAATAAATGCTAGAAATAGTACATGACACTGTCATACATGAACAATAGTACATGGCACTGTCATACATGAACACTCCTTTAAAATATCATATATACGATATTTTCTAAAAGGACATCCTTTACTGTAAGGAGTATGCATAGGATTGTATCCTAGATTATTGTTGAATAATGAATACAGATACTTTATTTGCTGAGCTTAGAGATGGCGGGAGGGATGGGTACGTTGTTCCCAGCAAAATGGCATCCATCTGTTGATATATATTTTGGTTTGGTGTCGTTCTTCCTGGAGTGCACGATGACCTCTGCAGATGCCTTTTCATATGTGAATCTTTTTATAAATATAATATAGAGATTTGTCTAATCAGGTAACTCCAAACTGGATTTTTAGAGAAATTCCCTCAGGAAGGCTGTTGAAAATATTGTTTTGATTAAAATAACCTTTTTTCATTACCCTTGTTATTTCAAGTTTTTGAAACTATTTTATTAAATATGTTTTGTTCCTAATTTTTCTACATTCAAAATCTGCAATTTAACCCTTTAATACATAAGCATACCTCCTGGTTATATTAAACTTCCCATTGGAAACCTTTATAATTTTATGAGGAACCAGGGGGTCTTATCACCTTTTTACCGAATTTATTTTACATTATATTTCCAATAATTAACCCCCTGAATAATCAAAATTGCAAAAAAAAAGATCAATAAATTCATTCCTTTCCGGAGACACTGCATTAAATGTTTAATATATATTTCATTTTATTGTTGATTTGTTGATCCAAGCCACTCCACAAGCTGCAACAGAATACTGTAGGGCTCAGGTTTAAATTAGCATAAAGCACCCCTGGTAATGCTGCATCAAACGTACCTAAAATATTTGCCACATCTCGGATTTTAAATATTTTTGCCACAGTATGTTTATTTATTAGTGCAAAACCTTTTTATCTTTGTTCTTTTCCTATCTATTAATCTGACACTCGTGTATTCCTCAGTTTATTAAACAACTAAGAAACTATCTACTGTGAACATCTTTGGGTGAATTTGAAATCCCAATTGAGAGGACAAGTTAACTGAAGCCAATACAGCCTGTTTACATTCCTCAATTGAATCACCTACTAAAAAGGATTCGTCTAAATATCTCATAATTCGATGTCCCTGTTTTTATACATGGCTGAAAATATTGGTTTTAGTATTTTGTTAAAAATCCTACGCGCAGGCGCAGAAGACAAACCATTGGTTAGGCTCACATATATATGTAAAATTTCCCTTAAATTAAAAATGAAATTCACCCTTCTTCGCAAAGGCCCTTCAGAAATGCACCTTACCGTTCTAGGGAGGCCTTGAAACTTGATAGGTTTTTTAAACTCTAAGACTTCAAATGTCCCCAGAAAGAAATCAAGTGATTGGTCATTTCTTTGAAGGAATCAAGTGATTGGTCATTTCTTTGATATGTTGCTTTTTCTAGGGGATTATTGATTGGAAATATGTTAAATAGAGAGTTGACAAGGCCCCCTGGTTCCTTATAAAATTAAAAAGGTTTCCATTGGGAAGTTTAATATAACCAGGAGGTATGTTATGCATTAAAGGGTTAAAGCATTGTCTCAAAAATTTTATTATCCATCTTTTGGTGCGTCATGACGTTCAGACTCCTCCGCAGAGGGTTTCGGAAATGTACCTTCTAGTTACCATATAGTCCTGAAATATAATTAATTAAATCATTGCGACCATAATATCACAACCTGAAAGTCGCCATGACGTTCTCTCCTCCACACAGGTTTTTTTAGTGTACCTTCCGGTACCCCTATAGGCTAAGATTTGTAACACCAGCTAAGTCATCAAAATGCAATCATCTCCGCATTATTTGATGAACGTATTTTACACGCCCACACTCTTTGGTGATGCAAAACGTCTGCTCTTCTCCGTAGAGACTTTCAAAATTTCCCTTGCACTTGATTAGAAAAGTAACTTAATTGGTGCCCTCAAAATGTAATTATTAGTCACTTTCTTCCGTCTCGTGGTGATGTTTTCTCTCCCCTGAAGAGATTTGTTTTAAATAATTACCAACCTCGTACTCAGGAGCTCTCTCTTTTTTATATCGGAGGGTAAGATTTTCTTCCGCCGTCAGTTATATTAAAAAAGGAAATAGGCCTTGGGAACGAGGTTGAGGTTGGTCAGAAATATATAACAGGCATTGCAATATAAACCAAACATAAAAACGAAAATACTTCTCTTCTATCACATCACAACTTATAGCCACTGTAGCCATCGATCCTCAAGCCCACTGCGGTTCATGTTTGAATTGAGAAAGATATATTTGATAACATTGTGACACATCTTATGCAAAGTAGGAGGTTGGTCGCTAATCGGATTCCTTTTTAGGTGACGGATAGCATGAAAGCGTATGAAGATACATGGAGTAGCGACGAGAATTAAAACTGTAAATCAAAACGGCAACTTTGTGGTGTGTTTCAAAGTCATGAAATGTTGTGGAAGTTTTTGAAACACGAGTTGTTGTGTATCTGGAAGGTATGTGACGCGTGTTAAAGGTGCATAACGTGAAATCCTTTACATTCAAGAAGAAGACAAATTATTGTATATTTATAATGGTGATCATCCGTGGCAGTTAAAACTATTTGTTTTAAAAGATCGTAATATTTATTACTACTAAAACACTAACTTCATCTTCACATAGTGTCTGTCCATTAAATTTAATGCTAATAATACACGGCGAATAATTTATGTCGTGGAGATGTCATTGCTGCTTTCAGACGATGACGTAGGAAACTGTCATTGTATATTCAGAAAGTAGAGTTGCGTTCTGTACATATATATCCCCTACAAGACGCATGATATACACTGAAGATGCTATCGCTAGAGTGGAGTTCTATTGAACAGATCTACTTTTTTTTGGTACAGAAATGGATACGAGATTCAAATTCGTCGTCAAGTTGAATAGATGTAGTTATATATTTATTTTTTTGTAAATAGTGAAAATTGCAGGTAAAACTCAAAACTTTAACGTGCACATGATATAAGGATACATTTTACGTTCTTCTTTATATATTATCACTTGAAAGAAAATATTTTTAAAAAATCATCCATGAAATGTTTATTTTCCTTTCCTTTTTATGCTTTTCCTTCAATATTTATTCCATCTAATCTCCCAAAATAATGATTTTTCTATGCGGACTAAATAGATTAATTACGATTAATTATGCTAATTATACGAGATTAATTTTTAATAAGTAACTCGAACTTGACGGCAACAATCAATGTACAAGCATGGTACAAGTAACTCCAATGTAAAGTCACTTCCTAGTAAGTAGACCCGTGGACTGCTACGAGATTATAAGTACACACGTGGATTGCTCAGAACGACAGAATAGCCTAGCATATTTATGTAAAAGCTTTTTTGAACTTCAGGTAGTTATAGTTGCAATCGCCGTATTAATTGGCACATACCCACCCATTCACAGATGACCTAAAAGGTTCGGCGTAATGGTGGAACCAATGACAGTTCGAATAAACAATTAGCGCTCGTTTCTTCTTGTATTAGATGTGCACCGATTTCCCAAAAAAATTTTCTGTTACCTGAACGAAATATAGTTAATTTCAATATCATTTTGATAAGATAATTTTGTGGAGGAGCGTTAAATTCATATTCTACCATCTACGATGCGCAGCTATAAAGATGTCCAAAGGTATCTAAAATATGTTACATACGGCGCTTATGAATAGATGATAGGCTGATGGAAACAAAACATAAAATGTAACGGAAACTACAGAAGGAAGAAAATTGTATGTATATGTATATATATTTACTGTAAAAAAGTGTTTTAAATAAAGCATAAATATATACAATTCATAAATACATTTACTAGTGACGTAGCATATAACAAAAATAATCATTCATTGCCGTATTATTTCTTCTCATGACACAACAGTCTAGCTCTTTATTTGTTTTAGAAATGCATTCTCAGACAGGAGCCTTATATTATTATCTTACATTATTAGTAAAAAGACGAAAAGATTTGTGTCAATTAAAACTTTTCTAGTGGGATTAAATGTATTTTTATTTGGTCCATGATCCTGGTTTGTATTTTGTGTTTTATTTGCTTATTTATTTGTAGAGATAAGGGTCTGGGTTTGAACGTGTTCACTACCCGCATGATATGTCTACACTCCACACAATATATATTTATATATAGCAATAAATTTTTCATGGCGCGTTATCTACAATTTTGTGAAGAGCTTTTTGTTCCGGGTAAAATATCATATATTGTTGAAGTATTCACATTAAGATTTTCGAACAAACTAATTTAGAACGCAGGTGCCGACGTGTGAGGAGAAATAAATTTCTTTTTTAACTATGCGTCAATTGTTTCTACATAAAAATAAGCAATGACATATGCTTGGATAAATTTTTTCTTTCTGCTTCCCAGCATGAAGTCTGTGTAATATGAGCTACCCATACACCTGTTTACAAGTCTAGCGCTCTTCACTGTAAAATGTATTACAAGAGAAAATTTGTACAAAAATAAGAGCATAAATTAGTGATGTACTTACAAGCTCTTTCACACAACTTATAAAATGTCTGCATTAAAAGAGAACCGACAAATGTTTGCGGTTTGTTCTTAGTTCACACTATTCTACGTATTATTTCTGCTGGCCAATATAACCTGTATGAATGCTACATGACAGAACGCTGAGTTCAATATTTAATGCGATGCTGTGGTTAGAAAACTGTTAAACGTCTACGCCATTCATACATAAATATTCTTGCAGAAACCGTAAAAGTTCGAAAATATATCGTAAAAGATCTTTATATGTGAGAGAACCACCCTCCTTCACAGGGGTTAAGTGTTGAAAGAGTCGAAAATAATAACTCCCAAACTCTGCGAAGGAAAGTGTCAAAGTGGTGTATTGTCGCTGATACATATATAACACTTATATAACACACACACAGAAGCAGCCAACGGAGGTGTTCTGAAATGCCAAGGACTTTTGTAGTAGAATTTTATAAAGTTGCTGAAGTCTTCTAGAACACTCTCATTTCCCAGGAAGAGAACACCCCAATCTGCCAGGAACGAAAACATTTTCTCAAGCGCAAATATTATGTTTTCTTGGAACAGCTCAATTTGCCAGTAACAAAATTATTTCTTCCAAGAACACCTTATTTTGCCAGAAATCGAACATTTTCTTCCTAGAACACCTCTTTTTGCCAGGAGAGAGAAAATAATTTCTTAGAACAGCTAAATTTTCCAGAGAAGGAAGAAATTGTTCCTAGAACCAGGAACATCAAATTGAGTATTTCTTTAGAACACCTCCACTTTCCAGGAAAGTTACTCCTCTAGTTGTACACACTAGGTCAACTCGTCCAAATGAAGAATTTATTTTGCCAGACCGAAATCTTAAAATCCATAGAGAAAAGTTTTATTGTATTTATTAATAATATGAAAAAAATGAAAAGTTGACTTGGTATATACATAAACAAATCACCGAATCTATTTCTCTCTTATTAAGAAGACGTTTTGTATAGGAGAATATTTTCGATCTTTCTGGTTATTTTACAGTGCAATATTGTCTTTGCTCAGAGTAGAAATTTGTAGTCTATGAAAAATATTAATCCCAAACTTTTTAGTGGAACATTATCAACAACACGTGTAGCTGAATAAAAAGAAAGTGAAATAATATAAGAAAAATATTGAACATATAGATAATTAACAATACATTGTCTCCTTAAAGAGAAACGGGGGCATGATATTTTCTTTCAATCAAGTTGTTATTATTGTTACTGCATTGGTGTTTTGAACATATTCTTCCAAAAAACCGTTTCCATGAGTCCCAGGTTCGTGCATCTAGTATCCAAAACCCGGTTACTAATCCGATCACCAAAGACATGAGATATTTTAACAAGAACATATTAAAGTGCGGTACTCGTTTATCTTTCATGCACACACAGTTTGCTGATTTCTCCCACAGTTCTCTATTATTGTGTTCGTAGAAATGACATGAAATGAGCATAAGAGCTGGTGCAAATAGTGTAAATGTAAAGACGCCAATCTTAGATAAAAAACGACATTGATTGTTCGATGTGGTTAGAATATGATCTTTTTGTTGTATGACACGCTTACTTTGCCACACAGCTAAACAGCCAGCTGTAAAGAAAGATAGCGCTAGCATTGAATAAATTAACAACGGTGCTATAACAAATATAGTTAATGTGTTGTTGTCATGGTTACCTACAGAACATAGACCGCTTACTGGGTCTCCATCTATAGCTGCCATAGCAAGAATTGCCATCGTCTGAACGGTAGGAATTAACCAGGCAATGAAATGAAAGTACTGAGAATAACTGGATATAGCCTCGCTAGACCACTTTAATCCAATTGACAAGAACCAATTCATAGATAGTACGACCCACCAAATCCACGCTACGTTCGTAAAAAAGTAAGTTAAAATAAACACTGCTGTGCACTGTGCAGGTCCCGTGGCAGAGTATCGAATTAAGTTTGTTTGTTTATTGCATGCTATATCTTCATGCCCGTAAACCAGTCTGATAATGTAACCCATGGATACCATAAAATAACACATAGCGATTAAAACAATCGGCCGTTCCGTGTACGAGAATCTCCGCCGATCAATCATGAAAGTTAGTATTGCTATGGAAGTTGCAACGAGCGATACAATGGACCATAATCCTAACCAAAATGTCACAAAACTTTCTTCGTCCGGTTTGAAGAAATATTTCTTACATGCTAATGCGCACGGAGGGATTTCTTCACCATTTTTCTGTGTTCTGTTTGGATACACGAAAGGGAATTTACACTCACAACCACATCCGTGTGGCCATGGATTTTCATCAATTCTCCTAACTAAAGGACGGCGTGTCCTCACCTGGTTAATTGGGTTTTTGTTGTTAGTAGATCTATCCGGTATAACCCTAATTTTTGAGGTGGGCTTCGCCGCTGTACCGGTGGTTTTGTTTTGATGTACTTCGGGCTTCATACAAATGTTATTTTCCTTCCTTGTAGGAAAGTTTGCACACCGTAAATGTTCAGGCCAATTAAATCCATTTGCCTTCATGATGGGTTCACACGAATCCCGTACATCCTCACAAAATGAGCGACAAGGGACGATTTCTTTATGATATACAGGGTCACACATGGGTGCATATAAAGAACACACAAAATGCTTTAGACGTGGTGAACAATTTATTAGTACCAACGGCCAGAATTGATGGATAATGAGGCCAGCATCAAACTGTGTTTTATGCCCAAATTGATTTGGCATGAATGTTAAATTGTATCCAACATCTTTACACAAAGGAATTGTTGTTTTCTCGCATTGTCGCTCTTTTCTATATCTCCCTCTTCCTCGGTAAGCACTCGTAACATTGAAAACGATAAACACTGTTAGAAGAATCACAAAGATACGCGCCATATGAATTATACGCTAGAATTTGTTTCAAATCTTTCTCTTGTCTCAAATTATCTGTAAAACTAATATTGATATGATAAGGTACATACAAACACTACTCTGTATATTTAACTTCTGTTGTAGTTGATGGTTATCGTTGGATGTATTGAAGATCTTCTGTCTTTCTAAATCCCAGCGCTAATCATTAAGCCAAATAATCGAAATTATCACATTCAAGCTGTTACAACGTTTGTTTGTATTATTCAATCTAGAATTAAAAAATAAATAAATATACATCGTTAGAAAATCTCAATAAACAGAAAATAATATTTCTCCTGTGAATCCTTTTATGTTTTTTCTTCAGCTTAAAATACTCGTGTTTTTTTTATGTAAACTAAGTTTTTAAGCGTCGAATATACAACATATGCAAATATACTCGTTTGTTTTTGTTCAAGCTTTCATTACAACATCATTATTTTTTAATTAGTCCTTGTGCATTGTATTGTAAAATCATTAGCATGGACGTAAATTAACTCCAATTAGGCACTAATTACGCGTCAATCATAGAATATTAACACTTCGAAATTCTCTTCATGTACAGGGCCTAACATATCTATGATCTATGATCTATAACAATTTGTCAAAACGCCTTCAGTCGAATTTAAATGCTCACTAGGGTGTACTCTCAATATTGGTCTTTAATCCATACAACAAAACAAACAGAGTCGGTACAACGTGGACTTCCGACGTATATTTAAAGTACTCCACACAGCAATTCGTTGAGTAACAATAGCTTAATATATTTAAAATTAAGTGCAAAGAAGATAACTTGTATCGATCGGTACATTATTTATGTCACTTTACTCGAGTTTACTCGTGTGAGAATGCTCTATAAAATATTGATTCAAACTAACTTCCATTCTGATAAACCTTACATACCATTCATCCGTAAGTTCCTTCACGATTAACTTTATGTGTAGTGCAACGATTCTTTATTGTTAGTAATTTTTTCCCAGTCAAATAGTTATTATCCGAAGCATTTATCCGACTAACAAAGAGTTTCAGCAAGAGGTCTTTTACTCGACAAGTGATAAACTAAAAACGAGAAGTTATCGAATTATTCTATCTAATCCGGTTAAGAAACGAAATTCTAACCGCATCAAATAAATCCTTCCATTCCCAACAATAGCTATTACCTGTGAATTGCGTCGACGTAAGCAGAGACTTATTTAAATACACATTTTGATATCAGAATTCATTTCTAAACGTATTCTTCAGTCGGCCCATTATGCAATGTATCCTGTTCTAAACTTCCGCACAAACCTACGTTTCCAGTCGTTTGTGTGACGTAGTAAATAAAACAAGAAATTTCTATTTAATCCGTATTCTAAATCTAGCAAGATTTCTTTTAAAAATCAAAACAAGCTAACGGATATCCTTTCAGAATATAATTATGTTCTCCACAGGAAAACTAAATCAAGACCACGTCTCCATCTATCGTCCAACAAAATATATTTTTCGTTTTTAATTTTTACTAATGTTTGAGAACTCCTATATTTAACAAGTTTTTAAAAGCAACTGTTATCTCGCACATATCGTTATGCAAAGTGAATGAGACCTGTTAAAATGGGGTGGTACTTCCAAAACGTTCTTCGTAAAGATTTTTATGAAAACAATACCATTCTTTAATTCAATGTTATGCTCTTCTCAATCATTCGATATAGGGTGGGTAGATCCATCCTTTGAAAGCAGGTTCTCACAGACATCAGTGACAAACTCTTTGCGGTTATATAGATTTGTTCAGCTTAGGAGAATGGCAGGTTACGAAATCATTGAATTTGGTCGGAAATGTGCTCCGCCTTTCGCTACAAGTGATCAACTTTTCCCATTCAGCGCATATAAATTAATTACGCTCTCTTATATATTTTTGTAGAGTAATAGAACTTCTCCTCACCTTTTCAACAATATAATTCCCCGCGGTACAATTAATTATTAATCCAAAACTTGTTTTGATGATTTCATATGTTTTCTTAACCAAACGTCCTCCTTCGCACGTACAAAATAAAATCGAAACGCTCGTGTAAAATTTGATTTAAAATATAAAACGCCAATGGTTGAGTTTTTTTTATATAATTGTAATCCTCACAGAGATTTTTCAAAAGGACAAGGAATAGAAAACAAATAAACAGGAGAAGAAAAAGGAAAGAGGGTATTGTTTTTTATAGAATAGTACAAAAAAAATCAATAAGTAAGTGCAAAAAAAGGAAATGTGTGAAACAGATTTCTTATATCGCGTAATTTATGCAAATTTATCAATAAAGATGTACGTGTCAAATATTTGATTTCCTGCTCTAGAGCAATGCCTTGCTTTTAGAAAAAAGTTTGATGTAGAGAGTTAAGGGCCTCTTTATGTTTGATTGATTTCCACTTGCTACTTTTATCGCACGCATTTTGTAGCACGACGTTGTTTTCTCGATATTGATTGGCTTAGCAGTAAAAGCGGTCAAAAAAGTAAAGAGCTTCCATTCAGCGGATATTTCATTGTTCTTGTTCTTGTTCGCGCGACGTGTAAAAAAGTTGAAAAGCATTCTACTTCTTCCGATCAACTTTTTGAAGCAGTCAATCCGATTTTAAGAAATTTCCGCTTTAATGGGAATCATGCTTAAAGCAATTGAAAATGATGGTACCCTTACTGCGAATAATTATTCATGTATTAATTTATTCATAATGGCTTTTTTGAAAACAAGTTCCTGATCTTACCTGTACATGCAAAATTTAACATCTTCTTTCAAGTTTTATTGAGGAGGAGTCGTGATTAATCATGTTAATTATTCACTGGTGATAAAGGAGGAGCGACTCAGTTGTATATACGCAACAAACATAATTCAGCTTAGCGTGTACTTCATGTAAACACCGAGAAGAGTAAATGTGGAAAAAATACAATTTCTGTCAGTAAGAAAATTACACTAACGTAAGATGCAATTCAAAAACTAAAAACCAAACGAAACTGTTGTACCCCCGTCTATCTACATCCATAAAATGCAAATGAAAACTATTACAAATAACTACAAAATTTAGAACTATCGCTTTCAACAGTCAAACATCCTTATCTGGCTACCAGTATTTACCTACTATACATTCCACTGCATTTCAACAAGCTACAAAATTGCCATATAATAATATCAAATCACGTGATCTCATTGGATTCGTCACGTCGGAAATATTTGTGGTTCTATTATCTGTCTGTGGATTAGGGGCCTCTTTATATGGAAACTGGTTGATGTATCGGCTGGGCGAGATAACTCTCCTTGCCGATACTAACTTTTCATCCATTTATACGGAACCGATGAAACATTCATTTCTTTTCACTGCCTGCTCACATAGCGGAAGAAATCAATAAGAAACAAAGGGAAAAGAAGTCATGCCATCACATCGTTTGTATCGTTTAAAAATAGCTAACAAAAGTCATATCGATTATAATATGCGATTTCTAAACCATCATCACCATAGAAACAGGATGAAACACAAACTCGTACCCATGGCTTCTTTCTCTTTTTGATATCGAAGGGCAAGATAAGAAGTTCCAGTTATGAAAAACAAAAAAGGCCCTGCGAATGAGGCTGGATAAAGCGGAATATCGTTTAAAAGAGCTATATCGCCTATCCTATATATCGCTTTAGTTAACTATACAGTTGGATATAGTGCATTTCAAACGAATTTTTAAGTCCCTTTGATTTTAGTGAATGGTGCTCTGTCAAAGTGGTCCGGCAAGTTTCACGTGCTGCCACCGCGTATGTCTTGTAAAATTGATAAAGTCAGTGATCTATTTTACTTTCAAAGACCCTCGTTAATCCTCGGAATTTACGACTTTTCACCGACTGCCTTTTTCGGTAACATTTTCGGTGGGACTTGGGAGGTTGAACAATAAAGATAGAAACAGAAAGGATTAAATATAGTTTCAAGGAATGGATTATTTTTTAATTCGAAATACGAATTATGTGAAGTTCAGCTAGTTGTTATGGACATGTAATCATGCAAAGACCTCTTTCCAGAAGAGAACCTGTAACAAACTTCTGTATATTCTTTCCGTTATTTTGAACTCACTTAATTCGAGCTTTTCGCCTTTTCACCTTTTTGGATAATTATTCAGTCTCCTACGATTATTTCCAAAAAGGCGAAAAGGAAAAACGACCCTAGGAACGAACGAGGTTGGATAATTTCTACTTTTTATTTTGTATCTGGGTTTATATCAGGATGATTAAAAAACGCGTGTAAAGCTCAATTTCTACTTGCTACTTTTATCGCTTTTATCGCGGTTGTTCCGCAGTTCTTTGTTTTTTGCATAACATCAATCGCGCGATTTGAAAAATAGATTGAAAAAATATTACTTTTTGGACCGATTTTTTTCTGCTTAGCCAATCAGAAGCGAGAAAACAACGTTGCGC
>JANTOQ010859779.1:0-12663 GCA_027564595.1 Bythotiara depressa | reverse complement strand
TCCCATTGGAAACCTTTATAATTTTATGAGGAATCAGGGGGTCTTATCTTACCCATTAGTGCATAAACATACCTCCTGGTTATATTAAACTTCCCATTGGAAACCTTTATAATTTTATGAGGAATCAGGGGGTCTTATCTTACCCATTAGTGCATAAACATACCTCCTCGTTATATTAAACTTCCCATTGGAAACCTTTATAATTTTATGAGGAACCAGGGGTATTATCAGCTCTTACCAAATTCATTTTACATTACTTCTACAATTATTAACCCCCTGGAAAAAGCAAAATAGCAAAGAAATGATCAATGATTTGATTCCTTTCCGGGGGGCACTATACATTAAAGAGTTAAAGAATTGGTAACACAGTCACATGATCAAATAAGAACTTACTATTAGTTACTTCATTGAAGAATATATTGAAACCACTCCCAATAGGGACTGCACCTGAAACAAATTTTATTGTTGCTTCATTGGATAAAGAATAGTGGGTTTGTGAGGGAATATGTCCACATAATGTACTAACAATTGTATTGCTTGGTCCATCCAGTATCTATAATAAAATTAAATCTTTCTATAGTATTGTCATGATGCTGACGTAGGAAACAGACATGTAATACTCCTTTCCAAAGTCACGTCACGTCATCAAAAATTACAAATCAGTTACATTTTATTTTTAGAAAAAATGGATTTCATATTCCAAATCACTGATAAAAAAAAAGTTTTAGCATTCAAGTATAATTATTGTGGCAGCTTCTACTATTGTTTAAAGAAATTCGTTTTTTCGTGAAAACGAGGCTGACTACATGTACTTAAATTTAAGAAAGTGTTTAAAAATGTAAGAGAGTGAAGGAAACTGTACTTATAGTTGTAAAAGGATTTCTGATAGCCGCACCAATATCTATTTTTAGATGTAAACATATTATTTTTTGAGGAGTTAGGTAATGAAGTAAATTCCTTACAAAAAACAACTTAAATTTTTACCAATTTTAAGAAAGGAGTATATATAAGTGTTTTATGTAGAAGTGTCTATATATATTCACGCTTAAAATAGACATCAAAGTACCAATAAACAATGTTGGTAAATACCACCACGGGTATGTAGATATTAATGAAGAAGTTGCCTTATTATGGTCAATTTTATTTGCAAGACATTAATATAAGGTATTGCACAAAGATTTTCATGCTTCAATTAAGATCTTATTATTAGCTTCTGATATCTACTGCATTAGATTTCCTACTTCACATGACCTCGTTTTTAATTATTCGTCACTAATTTCAGAAGCTTATAAATACTATTTATAAACATGATACAACACTACACTTTTTCTATAAGAACCAGTAAAAACCAGTCTCGATATTCTTAACGTTTTCTGATTTTTATAGCCTTGCTTTGTTCTTCTTCATTACATGACATAAACATACAGAAATATACCCAAAAAATAGTTATGTTCCTATCGATGTTGATGATGAACCAGAAATAAAGAAAGCAATCATCGGTTCATATACGTTTTTCCTCCAACATGCTTTAAAGAGGAACTGAGGCCAGATTTTTTCTCATAAAAATCTGATGTAATTTTTAAGAATATCTTAAAAATATAACGATATCAATTTTTTAAATTATCTTACAAAATTTGCTGTTTTTAAGGGTTTTTTAACTGTCAAATTAAGAGCTCTGCAAAGAAGATCGGAGAGTTTTGTGATGTAAGTAGCGTGAATCAACAATTTATTGCTCACAACAAAGCAGACAAGGCATGTACATTATCTGTAGTAAGTATTTTTATGTACATTTTTTTTTATGTATGAAATAAAAACGTATTTTGATCAAATATGATATAAATATAACTGATATTTAAGATTTTTGCTACGATTTAAAAATAGTTACTAAAACTCTTTTTTTCTAGAACATTACTTATCAACAACTTGAAGTAATGCCAACTTGTTTAGCATGCGGGAAGAGTTAAAGATGAGTGTTTTTATAGAATTCTGGATCCAGGAAAAGGAAAACTAGCAGACTGCTAGATGGCTTCACAATATGGGAAATTCTAAACATAAATAAATAATTTTATTGCAAGCAGAAATTTATGTGAACGCCGTTTTCATGGAAATTGTATCAAAATTGATTTGAGATTTGAACTGATGGCTTCATGAGAAAACGAAACTTGTTCCAGGTATGATTCCAATGATAGAAAATAGAAAATATATAAAGCATAAGGTTTACGACCAAATCACCATAGATGGTACGGTAGTCCTAAAGAGACCTGAGTTGCATATAAGTGCACAATGGTTATGGAACAAACTCCTGTTTTATATAACTTTTTAAATTTTATTCCTCAGTCATTTCTGTAGTTTCGCTGCATTTGTTAACATAAAGTTTATTATCATTTTTTCCCTGTGCTTTAACCCTCCTAAGTATTTTGTGTAATAAACAACTTGATAAATATCTTTATGATTAATCTTTGATTCGCACAAATGACGTCACACAGCATGTGCTTTCACGAGCGATCACAAGAATCATGAAGGAATTTGTTTGTTTTGCTAATTATAACTGTCAATTAATATATATAGTAATACATATATATTTTTAATGTTGGCATATATTTCAACCATTATATGGCAAAACAAAAAACAAATGTTTCAAACCTCAGTTCCCCATTTAAATCTTATTTCTTTCCTGTTATAAACTTTTTTTTTAAATGTTCTTAAAAATATTTTTCCATTCCTTCCAGCCTCAATTTGTTCCAACTTGTTCTTAATTTTCTCCTGTTTTGAGCCTCAGTGTACTTATAAATTGGGTTATTATATAAAAAAAAGTGAATACATTTGTATCACCAGTCAGTGATCATATAAGGTCAATGTATGTATTATCATGCGACATGCTCTGGCATGTTCTTCTTGTCAATTTCACTTATTTTACAGAATTCTTTAAGTTAATTCCAACATGTGTGTGTATATTTAAAAGGAGTTATTACTAATCTGTCAATCCAAAGGTTGTTCCATGATTCAACCAAAGAGTATTTATAAGTAAGTTTGTTTCTGTTCAAGATATTATTCATAGGCTTCTGATAAAAGTTGTTTGTGTTTCAAGAGAGTATTTATAAGCTTCTGATAAAGGTTTTTTCAGGTTTCAAGAGAGTATATATGAGAGAGAGAGAGTATTATATATTTTATCTATAATTCTATTATAGATAATTACATGAACAATTAAAAGTGGCTGAGGTTGCTTGATAATGGTCTTATAGTATACCAAAGAACATTGTTCAAACTAATTTGATTTACTACTTTATATAACCATAATCTAGACACATGAAAAAAAGAGTTAATTAAAGATAAAAGATATATAAGAAACAAAAACATGCGACAGCAGATACCAATCCAATCTATAATACAATGATACCATTAAGGTTAATTAGCCTACAAACACTGTTTACTGGATTGCACTTTTAACACTTTTAATCGCATCGGACATATATATACGGCATGGCAAATTTTCCTCAGGGACGTTTATTACGCCAAAATTAGTTTCCATGGCTCCCCTAAAGGGAATTTTCTCCAGCTCCCAGTGATAATTAGTTGTGAATTTCGGAACCTTCAGGTGACCCAAATAAGTGTAAAAATAGCTGTTTTTGAATGCCCAAGTCTTATTAGTGATATTGTATACAATGATGTATGTATATGTCAGAAGGGAACCAAGAGAAACTTTTTGTGACATATATATACGTCCTGTGGTAAATGAGACTAACTTTGGATGGGCATTAAAGGAGGAATTCTGTAGAAGGCTCTGGGAATGAAAAGGTTAAAGATATATCAGGGGCTAATACAGGACAAATTCCATAGCGAAAAGCGCTATTGGGTGCCGAATTTCTCACGTCCAAATGAATAAAAAATATCCATATAATTTTTTATTGTGCTTACATACAAATACTGCCAAAAAGTGGTGGATTGGCACTTCTAAGACACCAATGACAAAAATAATGCCAGTGGCTTTTCCTCTGGAACCCACTAGGGGCGGCTAGCATTGCCCAAATTCAAATCCTGTATTAGCCCCTGTATATATATATATATTATAGATTGTTTTCATGTTTTCAAGAATATAAAAAACCTTATGATGCTGCAAACACAATCAAATTATTCATGAACCCAACCTGTACATAATCTGTTTCTGTGCATCTTCTTGATCGTCCAATGTTTGTTACGGCAACGATCATTTGTATTATTTTCCCAGGCAACGCCTTCAACTTCCAAAAACATTTCATGTTTGATGGATATGCTTCAGGATAGCCAGGCGAGCTGATCACACCAGCACTTTCTTCAACAGTAAAGTTACACCCTATACATTTAAACATACTTTCATGATATAATTCTCATTACTGGTGGGTGGGTGATGAACGGGAAATAACATTTTTATTTATGTTACGTACCTCTGGTACACAGTATTTGATTATCATAAACATGATAATCTTAGGCAACACCAAGTTAACTATCACAACATATAAAATGTTATTGTTTATCTTTTTCAGATGCACTAAATTCCTTGCTGTAACAATTTTTAACATATTTGGAATTTGACTTATTTGTCTCAGTTAGTAACTTTCAAATGGGAAGTGTTTGGATTATAAATAATAAAAGATTCCAGATTGTTTGGATGGCAAAATGTGCAAAGCAAATGGACGTATGGTTTCAATTCATTCA
The DNA here is from genome assembly GCA_027564595.1 of Bythotiara depressa. Taxonomy (NCBI): domain Eukaryota; kingdom Metazoa; phylum Cnidaria; class Hydrozoa; order Anthoathecata; family Bythotiaridae; genus Bythotiara; species Bythotiara depressa. The sequence continues at coordinate 7,971 of JANTOQ010859779.1, read as the reverse complement.
AATGATCCTGCCTCACAACACAATTGTTTGGATTACCCTCTAAACCATCGAGATTGACAAAACTAATTAAATTTTAATCATCATAATTTCATGTTACAGTCATTCTCCATCCTCATACGCTAGATAATTACATCAGATTTTCTACATACGTCTCAAAAAACCTCTTCTCGATGTTCTAAACAATTATTATTACTACCTATGTAACCAGGAGATCTAAACAACATTCTCATCTCTCTTTTTTCAGAAATGCACCTAGATATCATGAACACCTTGAAACACGAGAAAGTTGATCTTCAGTCCACTGGGTCATGTGACCAATCCTAGTTCAACATTGCACAAATCGCGTACGTGGAGTACGTACGAACGGCTATCATTGCTTACCGAACACGTAAGTTTGAAAGTAGGTACGTTAAACGAACGTCTATTTTAAGCTATAAAGTATGTGAAAGTTTTCTTCTTAGCAATCATGTATGCGTATAAATTTGTCATGTCATCTCATGTTTTGTCTCTTTCCTATCACCTTGTGCCTTTCTTTCCTTCACTCGAAAAGGAGATAAGTCAGAGTTCATTTGATCACGCATGTGCAGATCATTTTAACAAGCCTATTAATCATATTCTGAAATATATAAACAAACCTATTATTAGCTATATTTCCAATCCACACTGAATTGAATTGATTTAATTAACATGCAGGTTACCGCGATTGTTCAGGAAATCTATTATGCTACGAAGCTGTTTTAATTGCATGGTTTTACCTTTCTTTGCATTAATTTATTCGCACATTTTTGGTTGCTAATGATGACAAACTTTCATCATGAGAAAGAAAAGTGTTATCATTAAATATTAGAAAAATATAGAGACAGGAGTTCTCGCACGGTGTGTCTAGACATTTAATAATTGAAACTGCTGACATGTAAAAAAAAAATTTCGATACGCTTTAATATTAAATATTAATAAAAATAAAACTATTTCCATTAATGTACATGTTAGCGCTGCAGTTGTGTTGTATCACACATAAAACATCGAATTGAACATTAGTCTTGTCTAAGCTTGGCCTATAGTAACAAATATTTCCACAAATGCAGGCAGATTAACAGACGTCTGTGCTGCGTACGCTTACTTACGCAGAAGCGTTCGTTCGACGAACGCAAACAAATTTGGATTTGTGCAACCCTGTAGTTGATATATGGTCACCAAAATCTTCATGTTAAAATTAGGCAAAAATATTAATATTAATTAAGTCAGAGAGCATTGAAAAATGAGCAAAAATATGTAAAAACCTTACCCTGAAAATGAACCTGTCAAGAGTTATGGCACATCAAACTTCGAGCAATCCAGAGGGTGAAATACAGTAATCAAACTTTGAGCAATCCAGAGGGTGAAATACAGTAGTCTATTGTCAAAAGGTACCTCTAAGTACCTCTAAGTCACATTGACTAATTTATATTTTCATTATTTTTTTTCAAAATTTTATAACCAATGAATCAGAGACAAGACCTTAATCAAATCATTTTATCAATTTCTCCTAGCTATTATCTTCCCGGCTTTCCACTGGTAATGTGAAGGTGAATTCTAAAAGTGCTAGTTTATCTTACTTTATATATAACTCCTATAATAGACCTTACCCGAATCTCATGGAAATTTTTAAGTTTAATTTTATAAAAAACGGACTTAAGATTCAGATTCCTCGTCAAAAAATATGCCTATGCTGCAAATTCCAATGTCACATGACAATCAGAAGAGTTGTTTTCACTACAATACGTCAATGGTAAAAGCCTTCTTAATTTCAAACTTCCCATGTCCTGCCTCGTATTCATACGTAGAAATTAATATGCATGAACGTGAGGCGGGACATCTACACGTACGAAATTAAGAAGGCTCTGACCATTGATGTAGTATAGCAAAGACAACCATCCTATTTGATAGGTTAACATTTTAACGAGGAATCTGAATCTTCAAATTTTCATGCGGGAAAGGTCTATTCATTCGCTAAAAACATGTTTACACTTACTATGTGAGTTATGAAGAATAATGAAATAACAGGCACACCATAATAACCTTTGTTACAGGATTTTAACAAGGAAGACAATATTTTTCCTACCTACAGACCATCCTAAAATCATCAACTTCTTCGCAATTAATTAACTTGGTGCTGCCAGAATCTTAATTAAAATTAAATTAAAACACAACAAGACATTGTAACAAAGATTTTACTTCAGGCTACCCTACAAATTCTATGATGATTGTCATACAATTTTATACAGTCTTGTCAACAAAATGTGCTCTAACGTGACCTTACTTGGTGGTTTAGGTATCTGACAGACTTTACCAAACCAATCGCCTTTGCACATGCATAATGGCAATCCATATTGTTCAGTACAAGATCCGCCATTTCGACAACGCCACATGCTACATAGACTGAGTTGTACCTTGATACCACATGTTTTACCAGTATAGCCAGGCTGGCAAAGACATCTGTATCCAATCTAAATGATAAGATCAAAACAGTGTCAATTAGCGCTCTTGTGCAAAAATAAACTCTGGGCCAGTACCATTTCTAATCTTTTGAAGTGGTGACACACAAGACAAACAAAGGGGAATGGTCTCTTAGGGTCCGTTTTTTTGGTTGATATTTTATATTCTATTTGCTCCATTTTCTCTGAGTACTCTGAGCCAATTTTTTCAAACAAAAAATGGAGGGAATGCCTCAGAGTGCTCTCATTCCTTCATCATTTCTACATGTAGTTTACAACTTTTACAACTTTTAGTGCATTGTATAAATTTTAAGAATTGTGACAAATATATCAATCTACTTCCTAGAATCTGTTCCGAAATTTTGTCAGTTGTTGTCAATGTTGTCATGCATATATAAAATTTATTCAAAAGATTGCCTGGAAAAAATGCGGCAAAGAGAATATATAACTTCCAAATACCAAAAATGTATGTTCACAAGAAGGTTTTGACTGTGATTAGTAAGTAGAACAAACTTCTGAGTACTCTCAATCCTCTATTTACTCTGCTCCAAGAGCAGAGTACACAGAGTCAATTTTTTTTATTCTTCAACACTCTCAAAAGTATAAAAAAAAAATGGAAAATTCAGAGTATTCAGTGCAAATGGAGAAAACAGAGCATAAGAAATGGACAAAAAAAATCTTCCTGGACATTTTCCATCTATTTCCAAACAAGATAACAAAATGGTAATGCTATATAATATAAAACTTATTAATTGTGGATATATATTATTAGTCAACTGTAAACTGTATTGTAAAAATATTTTATTTTGATTTATTATTTATATAAACATGACAGCATAAACTGCGATACAAACAACATTGCAACGATATATAAACAACATTACTACGATATATAAACAATATTACTAATATACATACCCCTTTACTTTGTGATGGTGGAGTGTTGACACAGATTCCATTATCTGAACATAAAGGTTTTTGTGCATCACAGGGAGTATTTGCTACCTAAAAACATAATTAAGTTATATTGTATTACATTGAATTTGACGAGGGATTGAAATATGCTCAGAAATTAATGCATGGCATTATATTTTATATTTATAAATTTATAATTAAAAAATATATATATACAAAGAAAGATCACTGTGTCTAGAATAAAATCCATATTGTGACTGCTTGAATTCTACAACTACATCAATTAGAAAAATGGACTGAATTTTATCAGGTTGTCCATAATAATAGCCCCTATGTACCTCAAGAATAGCCCGTTTTTGCTACATTCACAAATGTGAAGGTGGAAAGTGATATTTGCAACAGTATTTTTGTTTACAATGTTGAATGTGTTTTCAATGGTATAATTTGAGAATGAATGCCACCAAATTGACATATGTACTCAAAACGTATTTTTATTGCAATGTAAATTATTTCCATAATGTTTCAACTTATAGTAAAATTATAAAGGCCACGAAAAGCTATTTTCTCTATAATATATTCACGATTCTTCCAATTATTTTTTCATACATTATATATATAGGTATCAAACTGTTATATATAAATGCCAGGAGTTTTACTTTGTACCTTCAGGTTGTAAAAAACATCCTTTTATTTCATCTAAGACAAATGTATCATCTTAAAATGCCCTAATAACTAAGCAGTGTTGAGAAGTCATGAAAAGATGTTTATTCTTTCAAATCTGACATGGTGTCCTCTTACCTAAACTATGGGGAAATTTGACTTAACACAAGCTCATTTTTAGGCGGTTGGAACATTAATAAAATGAATGTGTTCCAATTTTAAATGGGGGAGTGAACAGATAACTACAATATGGTTGAGGCATAAAGACAAATAAAAGCTCTTTCTAGTTTGTTTTGGCTTTTTACTTAGCATTATCTTTAAAATGCAAGCTCAATTCATGTATCTTTATGGAGAATAGAAAAGCTAAGAAAAATGTCAGTAATATGGAGAATTATGGGGGGATTTCAAAGCTAAATAAAAGTGGGAATGGAGAGGAGCAAAATAAGAAGAGGAATCCCTCAATGGAGAAAAACCTTTTAGAAGGGGGATTGACCCTCAGGACAACATGCCTAAGATGATGTCTTCATAACTGTGAAAATAATTAAAATATATACAAATGTATACAAAATACAACATACAAAATACACATATTATATATATACATACTTTTTTCAGTCCTGCGAGTTCTATTTTTTGTTGGTCAACCTAATGAGAGTAAAAATTAAAATTGAATTATTTTACAATAACAACATTATGTAAATTAAATAAAACACATAAAAAGTTAGAATGGAAACTAATTATTATCTACAAGCTTATTGTTTATTAATATGTTTGATTTATTTTCAGACATATTATTATTATTTCCCATTGGAAACCTTTATAATTCTATGACGTACCAGGGGGTCTTATCAGCCCAAATTTGTTCCATTATATTTCCAATAATTATCCCCCTGGAAAAAACAAAATGGCTCAGACATGACCAATGATTTTATTCTTTTCTAGGTACACTATGCATTAAAGTGTTATGAAAAGGGAACAAGAAGTTAAATAAAATAAATGAATAAATAAATAAGTAAACACTGCTAAGGTTCCTAAAAGAAAATGTCTATATTTCATCATTTTTTGTTTAGTTTCCTCAAAAATTAATTTGCTTTGAAGATTATATATTAGTATATATTCATTTTAGTGTAAATCATGTTTTATAATATGTAATGTCCCCAAAGAGTCCAATTTGTTCCTGTGTTTTATGTACAGTATTTGTGTTTGCTTTTTCCTTTGTGTGTTTCTCAGTGATCAACAAAGTCTGTAAGAGAGAAGTTACTTTAAACAGTGTAAAAACAGCCTAAATTCATCATGTTAACAAAGGTATCAAAAGTCAGTCATGAAATCAAAGAAATCTATCAAGTCATTTCTAAATCAAACAAATGATGTGTAGGACAAAACACTTCTGCATCTTTATTTATAATATTAAATTTGCTAGTATATACCTGGTATTTTACCTTCGATTAATACTTGAAATATTTGAGAAGTTTTGTCTTTCCTTATTTTACCAAAAACCACCCCTTGTTTGTCTTACGAAAGTCATTTTACTCCTTGAAATTTCCCGCCATTACCATATTGTCTTTACCATTTGTATTTATTCCAACATGTAATTTTAATTTCTGCAATTCGGCTTTGTTTACAAAAATGAGCAGTGAGATGTTTCCCTTCAAAGGCAGAATACTAGTTATATATATTAATTATTAATCAATGCAGGTATGTCTGCTAACTGAGATTAATTTGCAAAATATCAGAAGAACAAGAAATGTTTTCTCAATATGCAATTTCTAAATTAATTGAAAATACATTCCCATTCCCTTAGAAAAGATGAAGTACACCAATTCTATAAAATACATATACAATCTGAATTATTTCCCTATAAAACACTTAAATGGAATCCTGCGTGAAAAACCAAGTTATACTAATTTAACCAAGTTAAAGTACTTCTTCTGAGGTATTACAAACACATACTTTTCCAAAAATACAATTAGACCCAATGACATCACAAGTTTTAATATAAAGCCGCTCTAAAATTCTTTAAAATGCTATAACTTGAGAACCTGTTTTCGCACCAAATAAAAATGATTTTTAAAGGGCTTTGAAATTAGCATAGCATGATTTATCATGCAGGAATATATTTAACTAAGCATAATTCATTCTCTGAAGTTTAAAATATTACTGTTAACAACCATGCTCCGACCAGGGCCTAATACAGGACATATTCCATAGTGAAAAGTGCTATAGTGTGCTGAAATTCTCTTGCCCAAATTAAAGAAAAAAGTGCAAATAATTTTTAATTGTGCTGTTCTTTACAGTTGTTTTTTATATAGTTTCTTGAAATTCATTAACTATTGAGGAATTCCATACATTAAACGTGTGAAATAATGCAATAAGACGCAATAAGACATGTTTAGAGACTGCTTTAGATGCATCAACATACCATGCCACCATTTTAACTCCAATTCAAAGCTTTATACTAGATGCATACACTGAACACCGAGCATTCATAATGTTTTCCTTTGACATTTAAGTCCAAATAAGAAGCCCATGAAGTTTTGAAGCTTTGTTTTTTACTCACAAAATGTTAGTCTTTCGTTGTGTTATGAGGCACTAAGATTCATTTCACCTGAAATGTGTTTAGATTATCTCCGAAATAAAATTTCATGTATATAAACAGTTTAAAAGGCTGAACATAATGTTAAATATATTTACATACCACAAAATAAATATGTCTGTTTCTTTCATAATTGTGGTATCAAATATATTTTTATAAATAATATAAAATAACACGTGCTTTTCTTTGTGATGAATCTATTATGGATTGCTCATTTGGTTCATTCAGCCACCTTTTCTGAAAGTTGATTGTGTAGCACATGATATTGTTTTTAACAGTATAAATTATATTTTAGTTTCTGAGAAAATGACACCAGGAAGAAAATGATCTACTGGAGTCAGAGGGCATATTCTAGCCTCAAATGGCATGGTGCATTTTTCCTAATAAAGGGCACTTTTGACATTAAAAATCATAAAAGAGCATATCTTTCATTCAGACCCCCTATTAGAGTGCACATTTGAACATTTTAGCAGGCCCAAAATAGGACACTACCTTCAATAGTTGAACGCAAAAAAGGTCTAGAATATGCCCTCTGGTCATTCACAATAAAAATGACGTATAAAAATGATGTATCAATCTGTAAATTTATGTGTTTGTTGAACTTTTTCCTATAACACATTTCACTTTCTTCATTTGTGGAGTTGTCGCTATGTTCGTCACAATGAGCAGAGTCTTCATAACTATCATAACATATAATAATTTTCATGTCACATGTGACAGATGAAATTTGTTAAAATTCAACTTTCAGATTATTTTCTTGAGATCAAATAAATTTATTATTATATTACTATTTCTGCAATAAAGTCATTAAAGGTTTATCTGTTATTTTATTTTTGTTTTATAGTGGTCCCCAGTGGAAATAATTCCCTGACTATGTCTTGTGAATATTTCTGGCTAAGCAACTCTAAACATATATAGCTAGCTATATTATTATTATTATTATTATTATTATTATTATTATATATATTATGCTAAATTCCCAATTCCTGACAAGAAAAACCTCAAATCCTGAAAGCTCGCTCAAAAATTTGCAAAAATCTGACACGTCAAATAGATGTCATCATACGTATGTTTTACACACATAGCTAGCTACATATATATAGCTACATAGCTAGCTCCATGTTTACAAAAAATCCAGTGAAATTATATTTTGATGATTTTTTAATTTTATTTTTAATTTTTAATTTTATATTTACATTCAGCTCAAAAAATTAGTTAAAGACTACTTGTACAACTTTTTATCTAGGAAAGGATATCTCAAGTTATTGTAAATTAAAGTTTGTTATTTTAATAGTGTTTTGACCAGCATTAGTCTAATCTTTCCTGCCG
>JANTOQ010859778.1:11493-28061 GCA_027564595.1 Bythotiara depressa | reverse complement strand
TAAATTCCACAAGTGTCTCTGATGTTTTTATATTTTCTGGGACTATTTCCCAGATTTTAGAGGCTAAAAAAGCTATAGATGCGGGCAGTACTTCGCTAACTGAATTGGATGATCTTGACCGTTGACTAAATATAGTTCCTCCGCTCAACATCACGTGATAATTCACCATTGACTAGAACAAGTTCATCTGCAGCATTATCACATCCACCATGCTGCTTCCCCATAACCGTGGCATGGGCGGCTTCCGGATACTGTGCCTTGCCAAAGGGCATCCCGTGATTTTGTCCGGCACTGTCTATTGGTTATTTGGCCAGTTAACCTCTAGTCTGTTCTCTAAAGGGTGGATGGGAGTTGTCTCTCCACACCACTATTAGGATTAAAAAGTTTAATAATTAGAAGATGGTTTCGGAGATTATATTTTTATTATAAAATTATAACTGGTATAGCTCCTGCATGTTTAAAAGGTTTCTTACCTGTTACGTGAACTTCATCTTATAATATTAGATCCTTTAAATTAACATCTTATAGAACAGAACGCTTTAAGGCAACTTTCTTCCCTTATTGTGCCAGCAACTGGCAACAGCTTGACCCTAATAAAATTTATACGTCCTAAAGCATCATCAATATACTACGTTCACTATCCTCGTGGACTTAAATACTAACTAGACTCCGTCTTGGTCTCAGTCACCTTTTTCTTCCGTAATATAGGTAACTTTTACAAAAAAGGTGAGAGGGGAAGCTTTATGCTGTAGCCATGTATATTCTAGTACTTTTAGAAATTCAGGCAATGGTTGCTGGCGATATCACCATTGTGCCTAGCAGGAATCATTGTCTTTCTTGTTGTTCCGTGTTGTTTGTTCTTCTGCTTGTCATGTATCTTTGAATAATAATAAAAATCCCTGGGGACGAGGTTGAGTGGAGACCGGAAAGTAATGTAGAATGTAGCAAAACCGGAGAATGAGTTTGGAATTTATAAAGGTTCCAGAAATAAAAACAGATAATTATATCTATTGTAAACAAGATAACGAAATTGATAATAATTTATTCGAAAGGTAAATAACCATGTTTAATAATTAATATATGTAAACGAGAAAAATAAAAACATTGAATATTTCTAAATGTTTGAATGCAAGTACACGGAGCGTAATAATGTATGGAAAAGTAATTTTATTTCCATAAAATCGTTCGTCGATTTTACTACGTAGTATCACGTTTAGTGTGTCCAGTCTAGTCTGTTCAGAAGACTGGATCCCAAATTCTGTTCATCCTCTATTCAAGTCTTCCGGGTTTCCAAGCTGTCAGCTTATGAGAATGAAAAAACTTTACCAACATAAGCTGTCCGTATTGACAGAACCTCAAATAGGGCGGAGACCACAAATGTAGAAATTATCTAGAGGATTCAAGCGAGAATATGGAGCATCATGGGTCCTGTATTGAGACCCCTTCCCAAGTGACAGGAGATGGCATAGAACAACCCGTCTCCACATACTGTCTGTCAGTCGACGCTTAGGAAATTCGCAAAACAAAAAAGAGCTGTGTCTTTTTTACAAATATTGTTGACACGCTGTTTGAAGTTTAACTTACTATTTATTAGAACTCCTAGAAGCATTTCAGATGATTTCCCCCGCATATGTCCATTCCCAAAATACTGATACTACGTAATAAATTCGTCATTTGGGGGCTAATAAAATTCCTGAATTTAAAAATTAAATTATACTATGACCGTAAATAATCGAAATTCAACACTCTCAAGGTTATATTTAGGAATACGGGACACTTGGCTTTAAATCACATTTCCAATAATTAACCCCCTGGAAAAAGCAAAATAGCAAAGAAATGGTCAACGATTTAATACCTTTCCGGGAGACTATGTATTAAATCATTTTAACCAGCTAGAAACTCACTGCCGATCAACACAAGTAAAGGTTATTTCAACGTACTTATTTGCTTCTGGTTTCATACAGTTCTTTAAAGCGCATACAGTGCTTATTCTAATTCCGTGTTTCGTTCAATAAAAAATAGAGAAAAAATATTTTGCATCCTTTAATCAATCAAAATCTATATCCCCTTTATAAAAAACTCACCCCCTGGTTATATTAAACTTCACATTGGAAACCTTTCTAATTTTATGAAGAACCAGGGGGTCGTATCAGATTTTACCAAGTTTATTATACATTATATTTCCGATAATTAACCCCCTGGAAAAAGCAAAATGTCAAAGAAATTACCAATGGTTTGATTCCTTTCCGGGGGCACTATGCATTTAATGGTTAATAATTAACTAGAGGATGAGGTTGCCTAGATACGATGTTCTATTTGGTTGAATGTGAATACATTGAAGTGACTATGGAAATAAAAACTTTCAACGACAGTTGAAAAGAAATTGAGACGTGAGACCTACTTCTGAACCGTGAAAGAAACCACATAATACAAATCGATACAAAAACTTTCATTTTTTCATAAGAAAATAAATCCGGATTTCCACTTACTATATAATTCCCATGGAAGGAATATTTCCCAAATTTGCCATTGCAGCAAAAATTTGAAATCGCACCTTTTTAAATTTCTGCCGAAGGAAGATATTTCGATCACTCAACGATTTGTTAAAATTTTTATCCATTGAAAATTTTCAGTGAGTGGAAATCCGTTCTAATGCCCTCGTAATTCCAATTTATTTTATTAGACGAATATTTAACGAATAATTAACCCATAGGAAAAAGCAAACTAGAATAAGAATAACTAACTATTATTTAACTCATTTCAGGGGGTAATACGCAACCAACCTTGGTCACACTTTGGTAGTGTCTAAAACAGGAAATCAGCGTGAGGTTGGATAGGAAGTTCGTACAAGGTTGAAATACCTCCTGTCTACGTTATAGGCTTTAACCAACTTCCCTTCCCCATTCATTTCAAAGAATTAACCCCCTGGAAAGCTACACAGCAATGACTTGATGCACTTCCGGGAGCACAAGGCATGCTAATGTCACACACATGACATACACTGTTGTGCTTGGGGGAATATGTTCAACGCCTACTACTAAAATTTAACAAAATATACACGAAGGTCTAAAGAAAATGGTTTATTTCGATACCGTACATTTCGATACCGTTCTTAATTCTTTAAAGCATAAGTTTACCTCCTGGTTATATTAAACTTCCCTATGGAAACTATTATAATCTTATGAGGAACCAGGGGGTTTTATCAGATTTTACCAAATTTATTTTACATTATATTACCAATAATTAATTCCCAGGAAAAAGCAAAATAACAAAGAAATTAAGGGGCCTAGGGGTGATTGCGTCTTATATTAGAAAAACGTGAAAAATAGAATAAAACGGATTTCCTAAAAAACAAGAAATCTTCTCCATTCTCCAGTTGATTAAGCCACTATGGTACCAAGAGTTTTCTTAGATTTGCTTCTTTCTCGCCATCGGCATAATTTTAAGACCTCCTTCTAGAAGACTAGCTCCACAGAGCTTTATAACATCTTTGCATCTTTTAGTTTCCCCAAAAACCACTAGAAATAAAAACGATAAACAAATTAATATAAGCCAATAATTTCATCAAGCACCAAATGAAACGCTAAGACATGCAGCCTCGATTAACCAAACAGGCCTCATTTATATCCGCCAAGTATCTCTTGGGTGGCACTTTCAGGATAAATCAAAACTAAGCAATAGGGCTAGTCTAAAATGACGTTCTTATTTTTACACCTGGTTAGATCGCTTCGGTTGAGACAGTAATAACTTACCTTAGCTGTTCCTTCTGATTGCAAGGATACTGTTCTCGCTTTAACGGTCTTCTTAAACAGCGACTTACCAGTGTCCTAAGAGCGAATATAAATCAATATGTAGCCAATATTTCCACACAGGGATTTATTCCGAACACGAGACATTGTCAAAGACTTCGCTGGGAAAAGTTGAAATACAGTCATAGCGGGTAGACTAGGTTATAATCTTTGGTAAAAAACCAGGACCAGAATTACGTACGTGCGAGCGAAACTTACCTTTCTCCGAGAGGTGCATGAGGCTTAAAATATTTTCCCCGTAAAATCCTATATACCGATTTTCCAGATTTATAAAGAAAGGGCCGCGCTAACGATTGCAATAAAGCAAATACATGACGCAATACGTTCTTTCTGGTCAATAAACATTTTCCGAAATTAAAAACAAAACAAAATTTACATTATCTAAAAACATGTCTTTGGTGAAAATTTCAAATATCTACGATAAGTAGAAAGTATTTTGACATACATACACTCAGTCAAAGCTCTGTAAATAATTCGTGTTGTTTCTATGAAATGCTAAAAAAACTTTAAACCTTAAGACAGCTGTAGTTCTTTCTAGAAAAATAGTATGATTTTAAAATCTTGAACATAAATACAACTTATGACGGAGAAATCGATTCTAAAATCCGTTTTTAAAAATAAAAATAAAACGAAATTTTGAGGACGTCACACAAGTTAATTTCGGAAAAGACCTATTGCATATTTTGTGACTGAATTCATACATCAAATATTATACGGTGTATATTTTAGACTTGGTTTACACGAGATACAAGAGGCAAACTCAAAACGGGTTTGTGATTTATAGTGCATACGTACACGTATAAATTTTTATGTGTACTAGTAATTTTTGTGAATGGATAAAGTAATAAGACGCGTACAAATTTTATTTTTTTCTTTAATTCGCCGAACGCATTAATTTTCACGAATCTGCCGATTTCTGAATATCTTAGGTGTACTAATTTTCACGATCTGACTTGACAAAAATTTATTTTTACACGCGAGAATTAATACACGTATACACGTTTTTATAAGGAATTTAGGCTCAAATTTGCCTACACAATAAGGAACTGTAGAGGCTCAAATTCAAATTCAAGAAAATTTAAGAAACAATTTTGTTTTCTAAAATAATATTTTCGTAAGATTTCTAAAATAAGAAATACAGTACATCTCAACAAAAGCCATGAAGTACATGTAGAGTGCAGTAAACAAACGCAAAACATTTTCAACAAACGTTACAGTACTGTATATATTTTAATGGACTCGCTCTAAGCTACTCAAGTAGCATTAACGCCGTCATATAGTCAATTTTAATATAATCAAAGAAGAACTTCAAAGCATTGTTTCTATATCCAAAAGAAACTTTAGATTACGTCAGAAAAATTTCAAAACTTTCATTGTATAATAGCTAAAAATATAAGGAACCGGATGAGGAACTTTTGAGGCTCAGATCACTCAAAAAAATAAAGAAACCCGAGGCTCAGAAAGTTTTTATGATTCCTTATAAAAAACGTGCACGCGAGAATTAATACACGTATAGTAAGTTGTCCATTATTTATTCTGCGTATGTGCAGTAAGAAACCTAAACCGATATTAGTTCATGTCGGAACGCGTCGCACACTATGGATAATTATATAAAAAGTTGCTTTGATAACTTTTATAAGCTTCTGCAATTATTTAAAACGCCAGCGATGTTATACACTTTATCTTTAACCAGAGGCTGATAAATACTCCATTGAAGCATGGAACACCTGTTTGTTTGCATGGACAACATGTTCGTGAATTTACATGTGATCGAGAGAATTACCATCAGCATAACACGTGATAACCTTATATGGTTATTTCACACAAAAAATAAATTACTCGAATCTACAAGCGTGCATATTATTCAGAGACAAGATGCCAAAATAACCAAACTGATTTCCACAAGTAATGAAATAGCAAGCATCTGCGTATATAGAGAAACTCATAGCTAAACTTTTTCAGTTTACTTTTTTAAATTGACTGTTGCCGTAAGACTGAAGTAACCGTGATCATACAGCACAGTTGCAAAGGGGTATTTGCCTCGCTTGTCTCCGAATTGGAGGAAATCGGACTTTGAGACGTCCTGAGATGGAAAAACCAATGAATTAAGAACACATTCCATTGTTTTATATGAAAATACGTTGGCAAATATGACTCATCTGAGTTTTTCCGTCAAAGCCTATGGACGCTCCATAACGAAATGTCTCAAATATTTTTTAAATACTTGTACATATGTAAAGAAGTTTCAGAGTATTCATTAGCTTCTGAACAAATCCATTGCATGTTTTATAAACTTTTATAAAAGATTACAAACTTTTATTATATTATTTAATTTAAGTTTAGGTTTATATTACTTTAATTATTCATTTAATAAATAAAACGATAGTTCAGACTATGACTTACATCATTATGAATAATTTCTTCAATATGAGAATCTCTCAAGAGTTCGAACTCTTCATCTAAGTTAGTTTCGTCGTAACATCCTATCTCAACAAAATCTGCTAACTCGTCATCATCATCATCGAGTACTTTACATACGATTATTATCTATTATTAAGATTATCTGTTATTTAGACATGTTATATATTATTTAGACATGTTATATTTTATTTAGACATTTAGTTATTAGTTAATTACGTAATTAATTTATTTTTGTGTTGTTTCTCATATTAACCTTATAATGCCTGTATATACACCCTGCCTAGTGTAAATTTCCTAATAGTAACCTTTATAATTTTATGAAAGATCAGCAGGGGGACTTATCAACGTTTACCAACTTTAATCTTTCTTTCATTTCCAATTATTAGTAACACAAGAAATGAATATAGATTTGAATAATTTCCAGGGATACCAGACACTATACGGTTAAATGAAAAGAGTCGAATTTTAAACAGAAGCTTATAAGTACTCTTGAAGTATGAAACACATGCACAGTTTTAAGTCGACTGGCTCGGTTAAATATGCACAGACACGCTATAATTTACTGTAACAATTCAATTTAAAATTAAAAGAAATCAACCTAACTTTTTAATGAATAGCATCTCCCGAAAGGTGTCAAATCATTGCTAACTTCTTTGCTATATTGCTTTTTCCAGGGGGTTAATTATTGGAAATATAACGTAAAATAAATTTGGCAAAAGGTGATACGACCCCCTGGTTCCTCATAAAATTACAAAGGTTTCAAATGGGTTAAAGGGTTAATAACAAGAATATCCAGCAATATGTCATTTAATAATACAAGGTTACACCCAGTGCCACATCACGGTCACACGACGTTGAAACAACGTTCGATCGACGTCTGTAACGTTTATTCGACGTTGTTTGACCATGATGTGCCCACTGGGCTTCTTGTCTCTCACATTGCATTTCTATCGATAGACACTTTCACACTTCAAGTACATCTATAAGCTTCTGCGAGTTCAACTCAAATCAATCAAACGTATACCGCAGATAATTTGAACGATCTATCATTCTTTACGTCTCTTCTATTTTTTTTCATATCAAGAGGCGAAAATCTACATACCTATTCCACTGCGAAGAAACAATTCAGAAAAATCTTAAAGTTTAGGATCCTATCCTTCTTATTGGTCAATTACTACTTATAATTACTTTCCACGTGGGCGGAAACTTGCTCTTGGAAACTTTTTACTGAGCATGCGCAACGATGTATGACTTGAGTATGCGTCAAAGCACATGCTTCGTAACAGTTTTGTAGAACAAAATTCCGCCGGGCATGAGTTGAAATTGGTTGGCAACTTTTCCATTTCTTAGTTGCTTTTTAATAAATAGACATAGTGTCGCACACAAAGCAAAATATGTTTGGGTACGGTTAAGTAAAAGAAAACGATAAGAGCAGATGAAATAATAAAGCAAACTCTGAAACTTACCGTTGCATGAAGTTGAAATGTTATTTTCGATCCATTCAAGACTGGCTCTCCCTTGATATCATTAAAAGATAAGCGCCAAACACTCTCCCAATCGTTAAGGATATCGCTTTTGGATATGTATAAAATATTTCTAAACAACGTTTTAGAATATGTACATAAACAAATCAATTACATGGAGAAAATTTCATTCCAAAGTAAAAGAACAAACAGGAAAAGATTAGCATATTTCGTTACTGACATACCTTGTCACGTACAAAATAAATACAATAAGTCATACTCCTCAGTATCCACGATGAAATTTAAACCTGGATTGCGTGACCACCTCGCTACCGTTATCTCCACAAACTCATACGGTAATAATTCACATTTATTGTTGAATACTGCTTTTCAGAAAGTTTTAAGTTGTTTTTTGTAAGGAACTTATTTCATGACCTAACTCTTCTACGGTAAACACTTTCTTAAATTTAAGTACATGTAGTCAGAGCCTTGTTTTCACGTAGAAGCTGCTAATTATCCTTCTCAGATTTAAGTTATTTTTAGCGAATTCGAATATAAAATTCATTTTTTGTAAACTGATTTGCAATTTTTGATGACGTAATTTCTGGAAATGAGTATTCTCCCATCATTCAGTTCCAGCTTTTATATTTTTAAACAAAAATCTTATGACGAAGACAATGTAAATGTAAACCACCTTATCGTAGCGCAATGGTTATACAAATCACCTTATCGTAGCGCAGTGGTTATACAAATCACCTTATCGTAGCGCAGTGGTTATACTGTGAAAACTTGTATACTATGAACTTATGTTTTGATCACGTGACATGCTTGTGTTACGTTTGTAAATATATGCGATGGAGAGCATGTTAGTTTTTTAGGTTGAGTGCAGGTCTTCGTTAAGCGAAGACGTTTTTATGAATGAAGAATTTCTTGTTTAAATTCTGAGTTTTTTTATATATCTGGAGTTTAGCTGTTAACAAAATCCTACAAGATTTTACATATACAAAGCAGTACAATACTGAACGCGTTCCTTTCGTAAACAAAACAATGATTACATGAAAGTGAGGTTTGATTGCAAACAAAACCATAATGATTACACGAAAGTGAGGCTTGGTAACCATCAAACACGCTCCTTTCGCGTGAATTCAATCTCGGAAAAAACCACCTCCAGATGTCGATTGTTTTTATTGTTTTCGTGAAAACAAGACATATATCAAATATTGAAGAGCAGTAAACAACAAAAACATAAACAACAAACAAAAAGCTTCGGCAAGCCAGTTAAGTCACACCTGTCTCATTGGAGAAAACTATCAGTAATCAGTGTTGTTTTGATTGTGAAATTTATTAAATTAATATTGGGTCTGCAAAATACACGTCCAAGGTGCATTAACATTTTTACAGCTTCTTCCAGAAAATACTTATAATCTTCTGATAGACGTGAATATTTTAATAACATATAAATAAATAAAAACTTATTTCTTGTTCTTTCTTTCCGGGGAGTTAATTATTGAAGATAAAACGGAATTAAAGTTGCTAAAAGTCGAAGGTTTCATACTATTTTGCTTCCCTTCAGGAGGTTAACTATTGGAAATATAAGAGAAAATAAAATTAGTAAAAACAGGACCCACTGGCTGTTCATAAAGTTATGAAAGTTTCCAATAAAAAGCATACAAAAGGCAGGGCGTAAATTCAAGGGTTTAAATGGTAGCATGCTTCAACACATAATACGCTCTTGTTGAAAATAGTCACTTACTTGTGTGTGAGGATGAGATGATTTTTGCCATCTACTGGATAAACATGAACAACGTAATAATCACTCTTTGCATAGTAGCCTTTGTCAGCTTCCTACGAGTAGAATTAACGCAAGACGTGAAATAATAACAACAAAGGAGAGTCACTCAAGGGGTCTATGCATTGGCGTTTTGTTTAACGAATTCTCTCATCATGCTGTTTCCATGCACATTTTGAACTCGAATCCACTAATATTTAACAGTTTAATACATAGTGTCCCCTGAAAAGAATCAAATCATTGGTCATTTTTTTGCTATTTTACTTTTTCCAGGGGGATAATTATTGGAAATATAATGTAAAATAAATTTCGTAAATGCTAATAAGATCCCCTGGTTCCTCATAAAATTATAAAGGTTTCCAATCGGAAGTTTAGTATAAACACACATGTATTAAAGGGTTAAAACAAATGAGATTTAGTAAAATAAAACTATGGGTGACGCTACACTCAATGATCATGTGTATATCACCTTTAAATTATACGAATGTAAACGAATTCCCAACACACACCATATCAGAGATTTTTAACTTATTTCAAGTGTCGTAATTGTTTAACAACTAATCACAAAGTGTGAGGAACGTCATTTTGGTTCAGCAAAATGTTTACTTCGTTTATCAAGAACACAAAATGGATGTACCTACTCTTTTCAAATATAAAGCTATCGCAAACACTCTCCCCCACAGAAGCTCTAAGAACTGAAATAGTAGGTAGAGCGGCAATATCTCTCTGAAAAATATGATATCGAGTCAGTGCGAAAGAGATTGCATCATAAATGTATGCCCGATATGTACAATGTTACCGTTGTTATAAGTCCAACATGAACAACGAAAACAAATGTAAGTAAGTAAACAAACAAACCATGAGGATTTTATTTCCTTCTGCTTCATATTGATTAAATGGCCGCATCACCTGAAATATAAGAATTTATATCTATTTATTTATTTATTTTAAAATTTATTTAAAAAGCTTTCCCTTTAAGTAATTCATATAATCTGTAATTTTTAACGTTCTTGCGAAATTTTGCTCCCGAAAAACGTTACTGAGCATACGTAGTGACGTAAAACAATTCATTATACATCAAAGCGCATGCTCAGTAGCATTTTCCGAGCGCAAATACGCCAAAGCGAGAAAAAAAAGTTACGTGGAAATTGGTCGTAAGTGGACTGACTTGTGATAATAACTAACATGTATACTTTTATTACCAGAAACTTTCGTTGCAAGAGTTTTCGCAAAAATAAATACCGCGATAAAACAAAGGAAGTTGTTTAATTGCTTTTGGTCATAACTTGTAAAAAGTATTGTTATTAAAATTTTCTCTCATAAGTAGGAAATACGTTGTTTTTTTCCTGTTAGACAATTTACAGCCAAGTAAATTATCGATAGTACTTTCGTGAAATCTTCTTCATTATGCCAACCGCGGAAATAAACTCCCATGAACATGTAGAAAGGCTCATAAATTAAAATGAATACAACTCCTTGAAGTTATAATAATAATATTATCGAGCAAAAGCAGACTAATATTCATTAAGATTAAGGAAAACAAAAACTTCTCCAATTTTCCTCCATTTAAAAGTGATTTGCTATAACTCCCAAATCATGGTAGAAAATCTTCATAGTTAAAGCAATTCTCATTGCCAATTATGAGAGAAATATCTCTCCAAATGTATCGTGAATCAGTTGGTTCATCACACGATAAATATATCACACCATTATGAGTTCCACTAGGCTGAAAAACACTTAATAACTTAAATGTATTTTAACCATTCATTTTTTAAGAATTCGAGTTAACTGGCTGAAAAACTAGTTAACAATTTGTCCAACATGTCACCTGTTAACATATTACCATCTTTAAAGGCCAGTGTACATACATACCTGTACAAACTAAGAATCGTTTTTTACTTCAAAAAAGTATATACAGGTTTCTGTCACAGTTTTGAGAATCGTTTAGACACGTTTTTCATTTCATGATTATTATTTTTACCAAAACAATAAAAGTATTAAAACAGAAGCTTATAAAAATCTTGAAGCATGAAATATCCTTTATATGTATAGACCAACTGAAAGTGATTAGCTTTTACAAGTTAAATAACCATATCGGGTTAATGTAATACCGGATATGGTCATCCACCGTGTACGTGCATATTTTTAACGCTAGACACACGATGTGGATACAAACTTAGATGGGTTGCATACTTCAGCAGTATTTATAAGCTTATGATAAAACTGATCATTATCAAACAACTTTTCTATTACACGGTAAATCTTGGGTTATATTGGTGTTAGTCTATATCTCGAACTAATTGTTGTAACCATTTTTTCAATTAGTTATCTAGAATTACATTTAAATACATAAAAATGTAAGATACATTTAAATGTAAGTCATTGGTGTTTTTCAGCCTAATGGAACTCATAACTTGAAATGAAATTGGATATAGAATGAATCTTACCTTATCTGCGTGGAAGACACGTGTTACTCTCATTTGCTTTATACTCTTCACGCCGCTTGTTGTACTAAAAAGAAAAGACATCATCTTGTTTAGATATTAATCAAGAGTCTTCTTACATTCTTGAGAAAGTTTCGCTCATTTTTAATACACCTATCGCGCTTATGAGGCTATCATTTTCTTTGAACGTCGTTGAAGGGTAATCCCCTCCAGTATTTTTCACGGTCAAAGTCTTCTTATTTTTCTAGATTTCAAAATGTCAATGACTTTGTGCGTTACATTTATATAACATGATGCGAAATATGGTTATTATGAACATTTTATTGTGTGGGAAATCATTTACATAAAGGTTCGTTTGGAAGATCTGTAAAAATGCTAATTAGCGCTTTTTGAAAATTTTAAGATTTTAGACCTGAATGAACGTCAAATTGTGGTAAGGGACTATTTACAGAGTATGTAATCAAAGTAGTTACTTATTCATCAAACGCGAATTTGTTTACATCTAGGATTAGCAGGTCTTTAAACTGAAGGAAACAGATTTTTGTTTTCTTTGAGTCGATTATACTGAGAATCTTTTACCTTTTTAACCCTTCGAATGTACTACTTGCCATGTCAACAACACCTCCAGCAGGACGAGCCACTACCCCTATCAAGCCTTTGCCAATTCCTTTGAAGAAGCCCCCAGCACCTCCCGCCTTCGCACCTACAGTAAGAAGAATTAATAGAGAGGAAGCCATTTAGTCATACTTTTCAATAACAAATTTGTTGATAAACTTCCTTAAGGTGTATAAGGCTTGGTCTACATAAGACCCGCCACGAGGCTTGGAATTCTTATTGCAGATTCGAAGAAGAATGAAAACTTAACAGTTGAGAATGTACGTTTGAAATATCAAACTGTTTGTGCACAAATCGGGTTTAAATAACTTCCAACAAAAGAGAAAAGACATCGCTTTTCTATTCTAAATCAATATTTCATTCCTTGAGGTGTAAATCTGTGAATGAAAGCAGTAACCCAACGGTTGGAATAGTCTCTCTTCTTACACTCTAATTATTATTACCACCCTCTTCGTGTCACTACACATGCTTACTCATAGACTACATCATAAACAATGTATTTCTTCAACCTCCTCCTTGGCCAATCTGTTTACCGATAAAATTCACTCCGATGTGTTTTCATTGGCTATGACATTGGTAATCAGCAGAAATAGACCTTATTATATCACATACATCATGTGATTTTGCTCTGTATGTATCTCATGAAAAACAGATTTCAAATTCAAATTCTTTATCAAAATTTATATGTACAACCCGATTATTTCAGAATCACAATAATTTTCCATAGCCATTTGAAAAATAAGGAAGCATTTCTACATTTGGATGGGAAATTTGAACATCATAATGAACTACAGTTTTTATTCCAATCCATGAGTCCACAGACTTAGTTCGTGGACAAAACACTGACTTAGGTTCTAGTACACAAGGGAAGCGGAGGAAAATCATACCTTCAATCGGTTTAGTGACAATACCAGTGACACCGGAAACAATTCCCTGTAGACGATAAAGATATGACATATACTAATGACATAAAGATATGCTCATCTGGTATCCTCACAAAATTTTATTTCAGGAACAAAAGGATGGAATAGAGAGGTTCATGTGAACATAAAATTAAAGGAATCAGTTCTTGTACAAAGGATGTTATAGGAGGCATCACAACGACATATTTATAAGTGATTTCGGTACATGCAAAACATTTGTATCTTCTTGTAATAGATGTCTATAAATCTCTACATAAGCTCAACTCTAAGTTTATGTGGAATCTTTTTGCACACAAACCTATAAATTATGATCTTTGTTGTGCAAACCCTCTTGCTCTCCTTTCCTAAATCTTTGTGGGGACAAATAATTTGATTGTTTTTCGCGCTACGCAGGCGTGGAATAGCCTGCCAAGGGTCCTAAGGGAAGCTAAGAACATTGAACGAGTTTAGGTTTAAACAAAATTGATAGCATCTACTATCATGTAAGTCTTGTTTTTGAACGTAAAATTTTTATCATTTTTTATTTTATTTTTATGATTGCGGCTGGATTTAATTAGTTTATGTAAACTATGTAATTTGTTCCAACATTAATAAAGTTACTAATATGACTATAGGATAGAATTATTTAAAAATTGCTAATAAAACTAAAAATTGCTGATACACGCAGGGAGGTCTGTGTATGCAAAGGTCCTACAGGAAAAAATAACGTATGGTTAACAACCCTTTGGTAGCTGATATCCCCGGAATGAAGCAAATGTCAAATAATTTATTTGCTATTTTGCCTTTTCCAGGGGTTAATTATCCAAAATACATAGGAAATTAATGGTGGTACAACCTGGCAAGACTCCCTTTTTCTTCATAAAATTATAAAGGTTCTCAATGAGAAATTAACAATAGACAGGAGGCATATCTGAGCATTAAAGGGATTCCCAGTTATGCTACTAAGTTATCTATACATCTCTTCTGATTGAGAGAAACTATTAGATTGACCAAAGTATTGTTTATACCTTTACAAGTCCTTTGCCTCCTTTAGCCAGACCTTGCCCCAAATTAGTTGGTCTTTGGCTCATCGCTTGCCTCCTCTTCTGTTGGTACTCATCATCCAGTGTCAAAGCTGCTAGACCTTTTCCTACAGTTCCTGTGATCTTTGATACTGCACCAGATACTCCACCTGTTGATAAATATATTTTGTATTTAAATATATGTATATAAACAACTGAAAAATGACAACAAAAATAGTAACAGAAAATAATATCAAAATATATTCCACATGTAAGACCTCTTACTCACCAACTGTTCCACCAACAAGACTTTTTACACCATATGCCAGACCTTCTGCAAACTCTTCTGGTCCTTGAATTAATCCCTGAGAAGAACAGAAAAAAGACCAGAAATATGATGGGGAAAACATGAAATGGGGTCTAGATAGATCACACAATTGTTATATTAAGTTTTCAGGTTCACCAGAAAGAACATTTACATCATATACAGCTACTTTCCAAGTAGGAAACTCCTTTATGCAGGACGATTACATTTGTCTTGATAATTATAAATTCAAATACCTGATAAGGCTCGTAGAAGAAGTTCTTGGCTCCTGTCCCAACACCAGTAATCAATCCATACGGATTGCCCAATACATCAAGTCCTAACACTAATACATATAACTGCTTGATAGCCTGGAAGGAAGAAAATAAACAAATGTTTACCACAAGTGATGGGATATTATATTGTGGACTTATATAAACAATGCATGCCTATGAAAATACAAACATTTTATATTAGATATAAACTGCCTATAGTTAGTACATGATTGGTTAAAACTTTGTTGGTTGAAATTTCTTATTTACAATCCTGGCCAAATAAAACAGCCTTGAAATTGTGATTCCTTTTCCCCCAATACAATGTTGATTTAAAAGTGGGGGGAAACTCTCAGAAAAAGTGCTGGGACTCTGCTACACGAAATTACTGCCACAAAAAAATTTAAACAACATTGAATGGAAGGTAGGGGGAAAAGATGTAAAATTGAGGAATTTGAGAATGGTTTCATAATTTTTTGCCAGCACTGTAGGTCAAAAAGAGTTTCAACTGTCAAATGTTTTTCACTGACAAATTAAAACATTTTTCTACTTTATAAAGGATTTCTACTTTCCACCATTGCCAGCAAATACAAAAGGATACTATATTATGTTTTCTTGAGATATATAATAACCGTGATATTAATAATAATAACCGTGATATTAATAACTGTATCAGAAGCTAGTAGCAGAAATGAAACATGTCACTACTAAGTAAACCACACGCAGTTTATACACTGAAATGTACTTTTTCTGAAGGTTCGTTCCCTTTTATGTAATGTTTTAGTTAGGTATCGTACCTATACAAATTAAGAAATAAAAATGTTTTTTAATTTAAATGTTTCTCTAGCGAGAATGTTGGTTCAGGCCTGGTATTTATAAGAACTAATATGAACACAAACCAGTTTGACAGAATAA
Organism: Bythotiara depressa; assembly: GCA_027564595.1. Classification (NCBI taxonomy): domain Eukaryota; kingdom Metazoa; phylum Cnidaria; class Hydrozoa; order Anthoathecata; family Bythotiaridae; genus Bythotiara; species Bythotiara depressa. The sequence goes on along the minus strand of JANTOQ010859778.1, from coordinate 12,105 downwards.
ATATTTAGCAGTAAACGAACAACAAGTTTAGATTAATGTTGAGTTTTGTGTAAACTGGGCTTTAAACATTGACAGTGGAAATTATTTACCTGATTCTGATAATGTTTACTAATCCCATCAATCAACTGAGATTGACTCAACAAAACTGAATCGATCTCAAAGCACGCCAGTCTAAAAATATGACAATGCATTAACCCAGTGGACACATAATGGCCACACAACGTTCCAACAACTTTGTAACGTTTCTTCAACATTGTCAGAATGTTTTTTGACCATGAAATGTCCACTGGTAATTTGTAACAGAAATAAAATTATTTGCACTGGTGTTGCGAATCAAAATTTAAAAACACAAGATAATGCAGAAAATGTACAAAAGGTACAACAAAACCACAAATTATAATTTTTCTATTACTGTCGCATTACTTCATCGTGGGTAACTGAAAATGCAAACTGGAATTGTTTACCATACATCAACTTCAAAATATTTTGTAGTTGTAGTACAGTGGTAGAGAGTTGGACTTGCAATCCAGAGGTTGCGAATGCAAATCCGTGTCCTATCCGTAGGTCGTGTTTATGTTTGTGTGCACCACAAGTGATACATATAATGCAATG
>JANTOQ010858667.1:0-18227 GCA_027564595.1 Bythotiara depressa | reverse complement strand
TTTATGTGTCACGAAGGAAGATTTCTTACGTTATCACATGGTTTTGCAGCGATTTTACGAGCTACGAATGATAGTTTATTGTGTTAAAAAACTGCTTTTCGCGATTTTACATGATATAAACGAAAAATTCTTATGTTAAAAAAGGCTACAGCATAATGACTTTCACCACACGCGCCCAGAGTATATGGCGTGTGACTTGAAGTGGGCTTAATATTGCTATCATGATGAGTTTCTCTGTGATATCTTTGCAACAGTGTTTTACTCAAAGTTTAGTTAAAAAAATTCTGACAAGAAGATTGAGTTTAAAAACTCAATTACAGATTGAGATTCTACTACCGTTTACCGGTAGTAGAAAAGTGCTTGGAATAATCCCTGCCAAATTAAGTACATATAATGATAGTTGTTGCTATATTGTGTGGATAAATGTAGCAGGTAAGCTTGAATATTGCTCTCTTTTAATTTCTAGTATTAGCCATTATTAATCTCATATTTATTTATGCAGCTAATCTGTCAAAGTCCACATGTATATAAAGGAAACCTCTCTATAAATGTCATTTTTATTCACATGGAAGTGGTCACTATATTAAGGTTCATGACTATAATTGTCTATAATTATGTGTATTAATGTGTATTTTATCTAAAATCATGATTGTAATTATAAATGCAATAGGTAGCTATTTTTACAAAAACAAGTTGTGCAAAAGTGGTTGGATATATATAAAGACACACAGACAAAGAGATGAGTGGTCACATAATAAAGGGAAACCTAGATAATATTATAGTGGTCAAACATGTAAAGAGACACATAGATAAGTGGTCATGTATAAAGAGACTTGTAGATAAAAGTAATCACATAATGAAGAAACATGTAGATAAATTATTTTAAGTTTACCCGCCATCTTGAAACTGCCATGCTCATTAAACATAGATTGACAGGGGGTATTGATTTTATGAAACTGGACTCGTTGGGCTTTGTAACATAAAACAAATAGGTCTGTGAAATAAGAACATTACTTGACATTTCTCATGAAAATATTCTGGAAAGTGTGACCATACCAGGTCGATGGGATAATTATTACCTGTTCTTGTTTTTGGGGTACTTAAAGGGAAATGGAGTAAATATGAAATGAGGGACTTAAACCAACAAATATTCATTAATTTTCCTTGGATTTTAGACAAATTATCTCAAAGACACTTAAATTCCATGAGTCTGAAACTCAGGAACCACATTCCATAAACCCTTTCCTCAAACAGTATTTTGTTAACTTTTTCATGAATTGTATGCTCTCCAGGACAACAATACATTAAATAGATTAAATTATTTGAAAATGAGCAATAAGAGTATTTTGTCTAACCTTCCGTTTTTAGGAGGTATGCATTGAGTATTGATTCAAGTGTCACCTTCGAATGAAACTATTGGATTTGTTCTGACTGGATCTAATTTTATATTAGGCTACCTAACTCTTATAATTTCAAGTTGGGCACACAAAGAGTATGAAACTTACTTTGTCTGTAATTAACTTCATATTGGTACACAAAGAGTGTGAACTAAGTTTCCATTTACCATCAGGCAGATTTCAATTGCCTTCTCAGAAAATCTGAGAATATATGTAAAAGCACACAGCACATATATTTATTTAGTGGACTCAAGTCAAGAGAGATCAAAAACAACAAAACATCAAATTGGGAGAATTGTTTAACCCTATAATGCTTGGATACACCCCTGCCTATCGTAAATTTCCTAATAGTAACCCTTGTAATTTTATGAAAGATCAGGGGAACTTTACCGACTTTATTTATTTATTTTTTTTTTCCTTTTATTTCCAATTAGTAACACCCCTGGAAAAAGCAAAACAGCAAAGAAATGAATATAGATTTGCATAATTTCCAGGGGGACACCAGGCACTATAGGGTTACGCGATGTGAGCTTCAATGTATTGTGCCTTTAATTTCTTTGTCTTGATCAAAGTCTTCTTTTCAAGTAAATCCTTTTAAAATAGCTATATTCTATTTATTGTTGAAATTACTATTATGAACAAGTAAGAGTATCTTGGGAATTACTAAAAATGTTTATCCTATCAATATTATTATCACTGGCTTTAGCTACAATGGTCAATCAACTGACAAATTTTGCCTAAGTTTGAACCATATGGAGCCTGTTAACCCTATTCAGCCTAGGCTTATTGGGGTGGTTCAGGACTGCGGGTGGATTCTGCCCCTCCCCCCTCTATAACTTTTGATATGAATATAACTTGGCACATATATACTTGGGGGCAATACAAAACTTTTGGTCAAAATATTATTTTGATGACATCACTGTGCTGATGGCATCATCATCAAACACTTTTTCATCTATTTGTCACCAAGAAATTTGAGACCTACATTTTAAATGTTCTAAAATAAGCCTTGTGGTGTTTTAACAAATAGAATTAGCTTATTTGACTATTATTTCTGATTTCAAAACAAAATGGCATGACATTGAAAAAAAAATATTTTACTACCTGCTGAGGATTTATCCCAACAGAAGAACCATTATTCCAAATATTGAAATTTTTTCATAATTTTGTTTCCAAGTAAATTTTAGAAAAAGTCAAAAATTTCAGCCCATTTGTGCCAAGTGGTTCAAAATATATATTTTTTAACTGACAGGGAATGATCCCCTCCCCCCTCTCCCAGGTTGAATAGGGTTAAAGGAACTCTTGAACATTGATTTGAAAAAAATTGGTTGTATATATCACTTAGTAAATGGTTCATTAAGGAGAACTTTGGAGTAGATGCCTGAAAATTACATTTTGCTCTAAAAACAAAAGTTGAATTGGCTTTATCGGAAACTAAATGTAATTTCAATACCGGTTCAGTTGAAGATTCATTCTTGAATATCTAGAATAATATTCTATACAGTGCCAATATTCTTCGATCATTGCAGGTTCTTGATAAGGAAGTGAAAATTAGCGATAAAGCCCACCTTATGAGTAGAAAGAAACGTTCCAAATTGAAATCAAAATCAGAAGCAAAATCTATTTCATGCATTTGGCACAGGGATGAATCCTGAAATTGACCTGAATAAAAACAGATTTAAATGATGAAAAACCCAGTGTCGATGTGTTATTTAGTGATGAAAATGATGTTCAAATGATCAAAAAAAGTTTCTTTTATATTGATTATATACCTTCTCAAGTTATGATTTGGAAATGTTTCTTGATATTATACTCCTTGCACTCATTATATAATGCTTTTTATACACTGACTAGACGTATTTATTCCACTTTTAGGAAGTTAAATGTATTATTTACCTTTAAAAATTCCCAGACATTTAAATGTTGACTTTAAATCGTGTTTTCTACAGGTTTACGTTTCTCTGGGGTTAACTCACAAGAATGTGAGTTGAGAATCTTGAGAAGGGCTGTGTTAAAGGTGTTAAACCTTTCAGGAAATATTTGTAATACAGAAAGCTGTGCAGTGGGTTTGTAAAATTTGATTTAAGACAAGGGAAATATTTTAAACTGGTTTTTTGGAATTTTTACACTCTGGAAATTTTTTGTTATTGAAAATTCCAAAAACTCACAATTCACATACTTGTGCCAAGTTTCAACAAGTTTAAGATAACACATCATGAGATTTTCACTGTAAAAACAACACTTTTTTGCAAAAATGAACATTACCCCCTGGCAGTAATTTAATTTAATTAAAATTGTTTTGTTTTTGGAATTGTGTTGTCAATATAAATGAGTGAAAAATGTTTCATATCATGAGTATTAATTTAGAGATTAAATTAAGATATTGCATAAAACTGTTGACTTTGTTTTCACCATCTGTTTCTATTAAGTGCCACCTTTAATGAGTTTATCAGCTGTGTTCTATTGAGGGATTCTGTTGTTTACTGTTGTTTAGTTGTCTGAGCTTTTATTTAAAAATGGCAACATCTGCCAGTAGATGAATATGTTAAACTCCACAATTGTTGTATTTCATAAGTTTAAACTCACTTGCTTTGCACATGTGGAGGATGCAAGTGTACCGATCAGGTGGCAAGGTATATATTTATTTTAAAATTTATGCAGGCACTAGATATTATAAAACAACAACAACCAATAACTATAAATTGTCAACCCAGAGGGCAAGCAATTCTGTTGGGGAAAGTGAATTCCTTCTTATAGCTTATAATTTTATAGCTTATGGGATATTTATTGAGTGATTATTCCCTGTATGACTACTCTTAATGTCCCTCTTTCCTTTTTATTTCAGTGTTCAACAATACTTCCCTTTACAAGTTATGACACTGAAATATTTCTAATGAAATACAACCTTAAGATGCACTTATTTATGAATAATAACCTGCATAGTTATAGTTTTATGATGATGATGATGATGATGATGATGATGATAATAAAAAATGCTGACATCAGCAAAGAATATTTCTAATGGAAGACATAGACTACATTCTGACAATGTTTCATATTGTTATGGCACATTCCCAGCAAATGTTAGTAGTGGGTGTATAATCCCTGGTAAAACAGACATTCCAAAAATAGGTAAAATTGGGCTAACCCATAATGCAAAACAGATGCAAATAACTGTCGGTGATCGGTAATTACTAATCGTTTTTTAAAACTGTTTGGCAAACAGACCTCAAAATTATTAGAATCACCAATCGTTTTATCACTTTCTGCAGGAAAATGAGTTTCCTCAACAAATTTTTAAAACTATAAAGCATCAATAAGGTCATTCATAGTTAATTGTTTGATCATAGTCAATTTCTAATTAAATTCCATGTTGCAGGAATTAATCCATGAACTACAGTTTATATACAAATGGTTTGTCTTGATGCTATAATGTTCATTCATTTTATACTCTAAAAGTTCCAGCTGACATTGTGATTAAATACCTGTCAGTTATTTTAAATATACAAAAGAAAAGACACTTATTATTCCAATCTCCAATCTTTTCTTGTCACATCATTCGTATTTTTGCACGTGAAAGAAGCACACCTGTCTTGTTCTTCTGGGAATTTTATAAATGAGACAAAAATATCTTTAAAATATATACTGGAAAATCTTTTCTGAAAAACTAAAGAAATAGAACCTTTTTTCTTATAAATAAACCAGAAGTGAATTATAATGGAAAAGCTAGTGAAATAATCGTAAGACAACTTCTTTTCCAGTCAAATTTCTTTTTAAGTTACTCACTATATAGTTTTTCTAAACCAGAATATCATAGTAGTGGCCGTAAAAAGTCACTTGTGACAGCTTTTTTAAGCATGAAAATCATAGCAACTGTCATAAAAGGTTATTCGTAATAGCTTTACGGCTGCACATTCCATTTTTAAGCCTCTAAAAACCTATATTAAACACCTATCTATGCCTGCTAGTTCCATTTCTAAGCCTTATAAAACGTAGATTAAATGACGTTTTATGGCCATTCATCCAATTTTTTTGCCTCTAAAACCTAGAATGAATAATGCTATAATGGCTGCTCATTCCATTTTTAAGCCCCTAAAACCTAGATTAAAAATGATCCAAGGCCGCTAGATCGATTTGTAATCTTCCAAACCTAAAATTAATGTCATTCTACCTATTTATTTCTATTTCAATGGATGTATTCAGAACTCATAATTCATAACGTACTAACATTTGTTCGAACCACGTAAAATTGTGGTAAAACAGTTTTTCAACGTAGGAAATCTTCGTTCAAGCCACATAAAATCATAGTAAACAGTTTTTTTAATGTGGCTTGTAAATCACTGTAAAACCATGTTTTAACATCAGAATTCTATGTATCGTGTGTGCATGACATCTTATGACGCATGCTATCATTTATGAATTTTCCTTTATCGTTTACTTCTGGTTCATACATGTATTAGGAAGGACTCAGCATCTAGACAGCCTGTTTATTTAAAATGTAATTCACAGAATTCATGTTCTTTTTTCTTTCTTTCTTTCTTTCTTTCTTTCTTTCATTCATGAGAAACATAATAACTAATAATAGCATAACTTCCAAATTTTATTTACAGTAAAACAATGCTTCCAGGGGGAAGAGTTAAATTTAACTATAAATCTTAATAAAACACAAACTGACCTTAATGGTAGCATTCCAAATATAAAATTAAAATTAAAATTCCCCTTAGCAACTTGGCCATTTTCCTTAGTGACCACATTTTTGTAGTCTTTAATTTTCACCGACCAAGTTAGAAATCGTTATTTGCAATGCTGCATAAGCATACCTCCTGGTTATATTCAATTTCTCATTGGAAGCATTTATAATTTTATGAGGAACCAGTGGGTCTTATCAGCTTTTGCCAAATTTATTTTACATTCCTATAATTGACCCCCTGGTACAAGCAAAATCGTAAAGGAATGACCGATGATTTGATTCCTTTCCAGGAGGACACTGCATTAAAAGGACTTAAGCGACTTAAGAGACTTTGGTGATGTAACAGAAATGATTTGGAGCATCATTTTGTGTACTCTCTTCTTTTTAGGCTTTCTTTTTTTACATACGTTATTTATACAAAAAGGCCGTCAAGAAACCACTTGGACAGCTCTCAGGCGATTTGGATATGGTGATAATTTAGAATTAAGGGAAGACTACCTTCTACCTGTGTAAGTTTTTCAATAACAATATTTATTTTTTATTCATTTGTTTATTTATGTGCAAATGGGGTAGCTTTAGTATCCATTATTGTTGCAATATTTTAATACAATTCTGTTATGCTCTGTATTTACATAAGTAGCTATTTGAAAGGTTATATGCATACTACCATGAAAAGGCATGTGATCGCTTTGTCTAATTAAGGGCATTTTTAACCCCTAAAACTATAAAATGGGCACATTTTTTATTTTTGCTCATAACTTGTATATAATTTTCTTATTGCAGCTGCTATTTCATGGACAGCTGATGATTATGTGGATTATTCAAAGGTTAATTAGTCAAAACATACAAACACCGCTCCAGGACAGTATTGATAAAAAAAAACATTGTTACTGTTTTATCAATTTTGTGAAAATCAGAGACTTTATATGTATTCAGAGATTTGCATTATTATGCTTCAATGACTTATTATGGAATAATAAAAAATTTATTATGGAAGATTTATGTTTCTAATTTGTAACTGAACCACTGATTTCTATTTTGTGTGTGAAGACCCAAGTTTTCATTGTTTCCAACAATAGTGGAGACCTTATAAAATTTTATTATAAATATGAAAAAATGTGATGTTTGTTGTTTTGCTGAAACCTGGGTTTCTAATTGGATCTGATAATTATTTGGTAATTATGAATTAATCAGTATTAAATTTCCATTAAAATAAGTTTTGAACGTAAATATGACTATTTTTAAGGTTTGTCTCATTCTTTTATAATTTTATTTATTTATTTATTAGTCTTCATTTTGCTCCAGATTGTTCTGTTGAATTATCATCTTCTGGTCTTGATTTTGTTATGGAACTGTTTTACAAATATGACCAGGTAAGCTAGAAGTTCTATTTTAATGATGGTTGGAAAGTGAAATGAATCCTGACCAGAAAAATAGTGCTGGATATGAGTTTGAGAGTTGAACTGGTAGAAAAGTGAAAATATATTTTATCTTGAGTTATCAAAGCTCAATTCTTATGGAATCTTTTATGTTATAACTGACATATTTTCCAAAAAAACAATTTAAAAATCTAAAAAACTATAAAAAAAGTATATAAAAAAATTAATTCCAGTTTCCAGCAGAAAAAAATTATTCATGCTTTTCTCTGATCGAACATTCTTAATTACATAAACTTTACCTATCACTTTTACAAGCACTCAATTAATGATAGACTGTTGTAGACCTGTCTATTTAGGAAAATATACTATACAAGAATGACTTTTACAACTTTACCTGTTAAAATGGTTAACTTGATGATGGCATAATCAGCAATCAATATGGCTTGTTTAAATTCAAATAATATAAAATTTTCTTTTTCCTACTATACTATATATGCCCGTGTATAAGTCAACACCTGAACCATATTTATTTAATTGTAAAAAAGGGGGTAGACTTATACATGGGTTACAAGTTCACAAACATTTTACACATCATAACTTTGTCATAGATAACTCTTACTAAATGTTAACTGTCTTCATTAAAATACATAATATGCATGCCATCATTGTATTATTATTATTTATTATTTATTATTATTAGAAAAAATATGTCCTGTTTTATTCTCACCAAGGACGTGTTTATATTAAAGATCTTTAGCATTTTCAAGACATCAACCGCCAGCGGCACTCAATTTTATAAAAGAGCGTTACATGATATAAAACATGCAGCAAACATTAATATAATATAGCAACATGCGAGACTTTTGTTATTCAGTAATAAACATAATTAAATATTTACTGAAAGTATGTGTATACAAAAAAAGGCATTAACTATCCTTAACAGGTAATTTAATTTATTAATTTATAATGTGATTTTCTTTTGAAGTTTGTATTCATATATATGAATGAATATTACACATCTGCTTATATATTTCTTTTTTAATAAACATACCCCTGTGTTTGTAGAAGTTTGCGACAGTTTAAAAGTTACATGTGCATATTTTTTTATTTTTTTAACGTCACTTGAGTCTAGCAACTTGAAAGAGTTTTATGTTTCAGGAAACAGAGAAGCATAACATACACTATAATAGTTTTCAACTCATTTCCTATGTATATCTAGCATGCTAAAAGTGCCGTGAACTTAATTTTCAACTTATAATCGCTGCCGCAGACTTGCTATTTGTGAAAATATGGCAGCTCAACCTCGTCCCCAGGGCTTCTTTCTCTTTTTTATATCGGGAAGGTGATATCGCTAGCTCTTTTGTTAACTTGTGTAATTGGCCAACTTGGCAAGCATAAAACCTTATCAGGGAGCCAACTTGGGTTAAAATAACTTATATTTAAAACAAGATGACTACTGTGCACGTTGGTTTGCGGAAGGACTTTTGCAGAAATACAACTTTTTAGCATAATAAAGTTATTACTTTTGTACTGTTAAAAAAGTAGTCGACTTATACACAGGGTACGTCTTAAAATCGACTTTTGTGCTCTATATTTTGGCAGTCGACTTATACATGGGCATATATGGTAATTGTCAACATAAGCTCAACATAAACTTTACTGCCATTCAATTTTAGAAAAATGGTAGTATTTGTCATCAACAATTATTTTTATTTTTGCCTATTTATATCTCAAATTATGATACAAATCGAGTAGAGAAAGCAAATTCTGTTAAAAGTTTCCACTTGTTATCTGTCTAAAGATATTTATCGGTTATTTTATGCTTCTGGAAAATTGTAATGTTCTAATAGATAACAAATATCTATAATTCAACACCAACAAAGATTATATGTGTAATATTTTTATTTTCAAAACATTAATGTAACAAATGAATGACAATTCCTTTTAATTGCTCCTTTTTTATTTACTTATTTACTTATTCCTACATGATTAATAACCATAATCAATAAAGAAATAAAGAAATAACTAAAGAAAAACATTAGGTTTCTAAAATATTTTTATTGGTGTTCATTTGATTATGAAAATCATGTTTTTCTTACAAACAAGTTTAGCCAGTATTAGTAACAGTAACAAACTTAGTTAATGTGTTGTTTCACTAGTGCACACCTAAACATAGTATACTTCTTCAATGTTCAAGCACTAAAATAGGCCTTTAGTTATGTCATTCTTCTGTTTGTTTTCTCTATTGCTGCCAGGAAATGGGCTTGTCTAGTTCAAGTGATACACTTTCAGAGGAAACTTGATGACCATCTGTAATACATATTGTTATTGTATAATATTAAAAGTATATAGATGATGATTCAGGGGGTTATGATTGATTATGTTAAATATTTTATAGGAAGATTTATATTAAGCTTTTACCTCCTACTGTATGCTTTTTAGAATTTAAAAATAAAAATACCTTTACCCCCTGCCGTAGTTAGTGTGTCATTGATATTAAAACAGTTATCATTTTCACGCAATGTTTGTATATTTATGCTTTTAAAAAGGATAGATTCTGTAGGAGCAGGGCATATTTAATGGAGATATGAGAATCAGAAAGTGTTTAATGTTTAAAAAAAATTAAAACACACATGTTTATTCCTGAGCCTGTAGTACAGATGTAATTGATCCCTGATTTTAATGTAGTAACAAGATGTGATTTGTCTATTCAAGCTCAAGGAATGGATTATCCAGTGGATTATGTCCTTTCAATACAATATGGAATATTGATTTAAAATGTAATAAAGGCCTCAGCAGTTTTATTGTTCAACACAGTATAGGAATTAGGAGATCCTATTAAATCTGACCATAAATACTTGGACAGTAAATTATCTTAATGAAAGAAATGAAGAAGGATATCATGTCATCTTTATTTTTTCCTGTGTTATTTTATTCATTGTTTCCGAATATGAAAGCACAGCTGGGGGAGGGTGCAGAGGTTGTAAAAAACATGGATTTGATATTGTGGGTAGTGAGAGGAAATTGTCCCAATCAGTGGAAATATGGAAAATACTGGTGGGTGTGTTCCAGAAACATGGTAAATGATCCATGCTGTATGCTAATGTCACCCATGTTTACGATACAACACGTTCAGAAATTGTTTGTTAATGTATCATTAATTAAACCTTACCAGTGTTCATGTTCTGAAGTAAACAAGACAATTGGTTCTAGTTCATTTGTTGACGTTATTGATATGTACAATGTTACTGCATCTATGATGCATGTAGTCAAATGGATACCACAAAAGTTTTTATTGTTAAAGTTCGATATTCAACATTTGTCCTCGCAAATGGGTCTGCGGTTACGATTTTCCAGTTTTGGCATTTGTGCTGCAATTCAAAATGTTTACATTTATTACTATAGATGGAACAGTAACACTCCCTCACACCGGCTAACAATATATCCACATAATACTTCATGTGAATCAACGAAGACTACAGTGAGAATTAATGGAACTTGCATTGCTTATGCTGTATTGAGATCAGATGTGCCAGTGTATAAAATTTGTTTTCATAATGGTAGTTCCTTGGAAATGGGATCATGTCTGTGTCAGAAAGGATTTACACAGTTTAATGGTTCTTGTATGAGGTGTTGGAAAGGTCAAGTTAAGAAGGTGGAGGGAAACCAGCCTTGTTCTTACTGTGGTAGAAATGCTGTAAGTAATACAAACAGAACAAAATGTTATTGTAGGGATGGCTTCTATCTAACAGGAAACAGTCGAGTTCATCCATTTGCAGATTGTGAGAGTGTCAACATTTCTAACTTCAATTTTATTGCAATCAGAAGTACCTCAGTTGATATGCAATGGACCATTTATGGTAATAAGAAAGTTGTTTCTTTCATGATTGAATGTGAAATCTGTCCATCCAATGATGCCATATTTCCATTTAATAGTGCTGAAAGCAGAGTTTCTATTAAAAACTTATTGTCAGGAGAAATTTACAGTTTAAAGTTATATGCTGTTATAGAAAAGAGTGAAAAGGTTTTTCTGAAGAAGATACTGTTTTTAACACTTACAGAATTTATTGTGTTTACAACTGACAAGATTATTGCCATGACATTGGTGTTGGTAGCACTGTTAGTCCTGTTACTTGGAATAAAATTATTTTCTAATCGCAAACAACCTTATTTAATAAAAGTAATTGATACATAGCTGTTAACTCTGGCCAGAAAGGCAGTGGAAACTAATACTAGTCAAATAGAGGTACATTGTTGAAGTGTTTTTATATAATGCTGTAGGTCACACGAACATAAGAAATAGAAAAACATACAACTTCAAGGATTTTATTGCAAGAATGAGGAAAAAACACATTGCTTTAAAAACATACTCTATTGCTACAGAGAAACAAGTCATTTTGTCCCAAAATCAAATGTTTTGACGAGCTATAACATTTGCTGGTATTAATTATCAAACGTTTTGACAAGTTCTAACCATTGCTGATATTATCAAACGTTTTGATGAGCTCTAATCTTTGTTGGTATATCAAACTATTCTAACTGTACAGTGTCTGATGTCCCCTGAAATGATTCAAGTCTATTTACATTTCTTTGCTGTTTTGCTTTTTTCAGGGGGTGTTACTAATTGGAAATAAAAGGAAAATTAACGTTGCTAAAAGTTGATAAGTCCCCCTGATCTTTCATAAAATTATAAGGGTTACTTACTTATTAGGAATTTTATAGGATGTTTATCCAGCTTTATGCATAACATTTCAATTTCTAATTGGTATTTATATTTATGTGCTATGAATTGGGCATGGAATTGTCAGAAATAAATAAGATCTTGCTCAAAGCATATCTAACTCTTTGTGAAATTCTAATTAAATTAAATTTGGGAAAGCAATAACATTAACCCTTTAATTTAATGAATGCTTATTGTCCCAATAAATAAACAAAATATTGCTCATTTCTAACACACTTTGCTTTTTCTGGAGGTAAAAGAATATAAAGTTGATAAAAGCTAATAAGTTCCCTGTAATAATTATTAATTAATAATTAATAATTACTTCCTGTAATTATAAAATTACTTCCTGTAATTATAAAGGATTTTAATGAGATGTTTACTCTAGACAGAAATAATTTATGTATTATGTCATGGTATGTTATTAATTTTGCCTCAATATGTCATGATTTCAAGGTCAACCAGAAGAAGCATTACACATGTGTGTAACTTAAGTATTTAAAAGATAATTATATAAACATTTTCTGAGCAGTAGTTATAAATGGAAGCTTATGACACCAATTGAAATATACAACACACAATGTTTTCTTAACTTTTTTTGTTGTTTTTTTCACCAAAAAAATTAAGATGTATTCTTTTTATACCCATACTGGCTTTTAATTTTGATTTTTCTCCATGGAATGTGATATTAAAATTTTATATTACATTTTTGATTTCATGTTCACTTCAATTTATTGCAAGCTTAAGGCTTAATTTTCCATAGGAGGAAACATACAGAAGGAAGCATAAACAAATTTGAAGCAAGAAACTTAAGAAAGTAAGCTTTTAAAAGGGGACATGTGTTCATTTACTTTAAATTTTTCTTGCAATAGTCAGAAGAAGATTCACATGGGGTATGCTAAGGTACCATCATAAAGTATGTATGCACTATTTCAGCTAAAATTTGACCCCACCCCATGTATGCCTTTTAACTACCCCTTTTAGCATACTTACACAATTGTCTGCTACGCCCTCTATTACTTTTCTACAGAACCAACAAATGTCAACAGCCATAGTTTCAATCAAGTCCAACTTACATGACATGCACACTGGAAAGTGAGGCAAAGAATCAACCAGATGTGAACTTTACATCTTATAAACCGGAAATATTATCAGGCATGTATTAACCTGTGACATTTGAAGTTGAAATTGAAAAGTGGAAGGTGAAAAAACGAGGTTTCTTTTTTAAAAAGCATACATATGCAAGGCAGTTAGCATGCCCTCCCCCTGTACATACCTATACTGATTATTGATAGATTACAGTATGTTCTTTATGGATGGTCCCTTGCGGGGTCTTATTACATACCAACTGAAAGTCTTGCTTTCATCTATATTCATAGGAAGTATAGGAATATATAAATATAGGAAGGATTGCATATTTACTTGGAAATGTAACCATACTACATTGATCTTGATGATTGCTTGCTATTTTAAGACATATGTATATTTCATACTTCAATTGATGATGTAAGCTTCTGTTACATATGTAATAGGTGTTAGTGATGAAAGTAGTGCAGTTATTGTTTATTTAAAATTTTAAATATTTAAAATTTTAAATAATTATTGATTGATTACAGTTTCGGTTCACCCTTCATCTGTCTGAAAACATAAGATAGAAATAGTACTTGGGTCCTAAACAGAAATAGACTAACACTCAAACATATTATTTGAATGAAAATAAAATCTTGCTACAGGCACCCTTGATGGTATGAGAGGCTGTTGCGGTGAGCCAGGTGTTTGTTGATCTTGTGTCCATGAGAACAAATAAAATGAGAACATAAAACATAACTTAGAAGTCTACATCTGTGTTTTCTCATAATAAAATTGTCTGGTCAGCACTTTACATAAATATAACATAGCAACTGTTTTTATTCTTGAGATTTTAACATTATTTTTATTACGTATTTGCTATGTAATTTTAGTTTTAGTTTTTATTCAGAAAAACGTATAAAATATTTGAATACTAATTGGATTATATAATGTGGAAAGAAAAACAAGTATATAATGATCTAAGGTTAGAGAATCTTCACATGAGGAGTGGAAGAAAGAAGAAAAGCTTTGTTTTGCTGAAATAAATGCATTTTAAATATTTTATCTGTTTCTTGGTTTTATGGTGTGACATTTCCTTATAGGTAAAACTTTAACGTAATGTTAACAAGATTTTATTCTTAAGGTCGTATTTTTCTGATAGGTTTTGCCATTTTGACTTTATTAATAAATTTAACATCTGTTAAAATTCAAAATCCTATGTCAACAGCAAGTTAGTTGAACAGATTCCTTCTATATTTTGGTACTAACCAGGGCCACATCCAGGGTGCTTTTACATGCCAATATACCGGTATTGGTGTCTAAATACGATTTCCTCTTCTATTAATCTCTTTAACAATGACAAACTAAATAACTATTTTCCAAGATTTGTTTCCTTCCCACACATAAAAACTACTTTCAAGGTTAAGCACTGCTGCCATTTTCACAATGTCATCAGTCCACTTTAAAATAAATTCAATGCAACTGTGAGTTTCAATAATCTTATACAATGCATATAATAATATCTCACTCCAGATTTCAACAATACGATCTGCTCCTTAGTTTTCAAAATGGTAAATAAACAGATGGTTTCTTTACTGCAGTCGACTGCTGGAATTTCACTGTTGGAATTAGTTTGTATTGCAAGCATGTGTAGAATGGTAAAAGAAGCCACGTTTTTTGTTGTTTCTTCTTTATTCTGGTGAGGTTTGCACATAATAAAATATAAAAGAGGAAGATTAAGATGAACCTGGGTAACCTGCTCGATCTTTGGCTGTTTATATTGCTTCAGGCATCACTATGCTTATATATTTTGCATAACACACCCTTTCTACATAAATAAAAGACCTGATAGTTGCACAACATGGGCAAACCACCAATGAATACTCACTGGTGGTTCTGTCATTTTCAACCAACCAGAAACAGGTTATTACTTCCAAAGTCTGGAGAAGCAGACCCTAATCTGTAATATTAGAACAGCATCCTATCTGGTTAAAAAGCGCCTGAATGGGGAATTTTTTATATTGGAACCCACCAGATCACTGGAAAACACATTTCTAGGGGTTTCAGTCTGAGAATTTTATAATAAGTTGTCACAAAATTTTAACTTGCTGATTACTATTAAACATATGCTAACCCAAAAATGACCTTTCTGTAAGTACAAATGCCTCCAAGACAGCCAAGACCAGAAAAGACCAGAAAAGACCAGAAAAGAAGATATTTATTATTAACAGCAATTATCAACTTAATTTGACACAATTTTTATTTATTGTACAGCTCTGTGAATCTAAGAAAATTTACTTTTGCACATAAGGGCTGACCTAAACCAAAATTTGCCGAACTACATGAATTGTTATATTGGACTGCCATCCTGAGAGCATTTGCAACTCAGTAAATAAGAACTCAAGGCTTGTGTATAGCTAATGTGTGCATGCTGTGAATGAAGATTTCTAGATTTACTGTGACTGTCCTTGCCACATGCGAAGATGTCTTATTATACCTGCCACAAACTAAGATATCTTTACATTAAAACACAGATTTATCTTGAATTTTCTTGAAGGGAACAAAGATTTCCTACCTTAGAACATTTTATGCCTGAAAACAGTGATTTTTGGTATTCAAATATTATTTTATTGTGATTTTCAATCAATGAATGAAGATTCCTTTTGTGGAAACAATGTTTACCTTGTTTTTATGTGCCATGAACAATAAGGTTTAACCACAATTTTATGTGCTGCAAGCAAAGGTTTTACATGTTAAAACATGGTTTAACACTTACATGCCAACAACAAAGATTTCTGGTAACAAAACATGGATTTATTATGACTTGGGCCACAAACAAAGGTTCCTATTGTTAAAACATGGTTTTACAGTCATTACAGTCACGAACGAAGACTTCTGATGTTAAAATCTAGTTTTTCTGTGATGCTATGTGCCACAAGTGAAGATTTCTGTCATTTAGCATCCTTTATTTATTTATTTATTTATTTATTTATTTATTTATTTATTAATGTTAAACATTAAAACATTTTGTCCATATGCAATGAACAAAGATGTCTCTGGTATTCAGCATAGTATGCCACCAAAGAAGAGTTGTTAGTGGTTTTACTTTGATTTGAAGTGCCAACAGTAAAAGTAAATATGCTACATATTTTTCCACTTAGTGGGCGGTTGAGTGGCTGTGCTAAGTTGGAAATTCATAAAAGTAAAAATGTTACAACATAGTGAATTCAAAAGTGCTAAGGTGCTAGAGGAAACAGCTTGGAAGGAAACAAATGAGTTTGGCCTGCTCAGTGACGTAGACTACCAGACAAATCATTGATTAATGAAAGTAGACTCACCCAAGGAACAAATATCATAATGAAGGATAATCCCTAATGAAGTGATGACATGATGATAAAATGTGCCAGCTCAAGGTCCACCATCATAATGCCAGGTGGCAAAAGGCACAACCAAATACTGCCAAACCAGTAAGGATAAGTTAGTCAGCTGTAAGCTACTAACTAAAAGCGGCCAAGCCACTAAAGAACTAGTTAGTTAAAAGATTTTATAATCACCACTGGATCAGTTGAATCCTCTAAAATTAAAGTTGATCTTGTCTGAAAATCTATAAACTAACATTTCTTTTAAAAAAAACATTTTTTTAAATTATTTAATTATGGGTGCTGCTAAATATCAATTTAATGTTGTTATTAAATTAATTAATAAATCCATGCATAAGTATGCAAGATTTTATCTAGGCACTTCCCTATGTCTGGTATTCCTAGAAACTCAATCTTTCAATCTTAAATCTTCATTTTTGTACTTACATGTTTCTTTCTTTACTACCAGGGCCTAATACAGGCTGATTTTGACAGTGCAAAGCGCTTTTGGGCGCATGAAAATCGGCGCCCAAATTCAAGAAAAGTTCATTTTTAATCATATGTAAATTAAACTCAAACATCAGCTCTACTAAATTAGAATATAAACCTTTAATTCTGACGATCATTTATTCATCGCAAAAATGTCTAGTAACTTTAAGACACGCGGCTTGGCATTATTGTTACTGCAAAAGTGAAGAGTGACCGTGATTGTTTAGCTCAATAATCACAAAGAACAAATGAAATGAAAATTCTGAAGGAAAAAGCTATGATGGTAAATATTCGATTTCGTTAGTTGAAACCAAAGACGTCCATGTTGAAACATAGCGTTGAAACATAAATATTATGGTCAGAAAACGAACACAATAAAAACTCAAAAACATACAAAACTACTTATATTATAAGAAAATTAATGTTTTTTAATCATCTTATCAGTATAAGAAAGCAATAAATTTTGCTTTTGGCTAACGGCAAATTGTTGTTTGCAACCTCAAGATGGCAACATGAAGCGAGGTGACGAAAAGAAAGTCTCGTTCCGGGTAAAAACTCCATATTTTCTGCAGCAATTTTAAGTGTTTCGAGCCCTAAGAAGCTGTAAAATCCGTTGGTGGATGGGGCTATCGCCCCAAACTCCCATTTCATTTTTGAAATTTTTTAGGTGGCTGGCGCCACCCAAAACTATTTTCTGTATTAGGCCCTGACTACCTGTAATAAAAAAGTAGTGAGACAAGTTCACTGTTATGAATTAATGTACGCAAAATGTTTGTCATCTTTTAAAATATTAATTAAAAATATTTTGAGTAACTTTGACTAAAATGCAGTATGTTTGTCACTTGTTACTGAAGCTTGGAAGCATGTTTTCCGGCATTCTAGGGCTCACTTGCAGTTAAAACATTTTCTTGCTTTTTGGGACCCACCATGGGTGTCATTACATTTAATCTTTCCTCAGGGTGTCATTAAAATTAGGTAACTTAGGAGGTAACTTATTATAACGCAATTTTATTTTGAACTATCATATTCATGAATGAAGTAAAAGTATGAGACAGTTCAAGAGTCGCACGTGCATATTTTTCTTTCATTGATAAACACGTCCCTCGAGCTAATCATATTACTTAA